>JAZKJV010005490.1:0-280227 GCA_037367405.1 Ottelia alismoides | reverse complement strand
TTTAAGATCTTAATCAAGCTCCATTTCTCAATTTGATTCCAGGCTAGTTTAAATGTCAACTATCATCCAGAAAAAACTATATACATATATACAAAAGATGCTATTTACACAAATTTTGACAAACATGCAAAAATTTTTGAAAAATGTTTTGAAATCATGAATGAATGATGCATGAAGTGCAAGTTTTGCAAAAAGATGTTTATACAAATTTACACAAGATTTTTGCAAACTTTTGATTTTCAAAACATTTTGGAAAAATTTTGTACTATATACATAATTTTGATAAGAAAATATTTACACAAACTTTACACAAAAGATTTTTGAAATCATTTTTACAAAAATAATTTGTACACTAGCTATTTATGTGCAAATAAAAGAAGTTTATGTACATAAAAATTTTTAATTTTTGTGATTTTAGGTTTTTTAGCCATTTTATTTATTAACACACTCACACAAAGTACGAGTTATGGCTAAAGTATATATGAAATATATACACACCCCCCTATACTTAGCTCGAACGATGTCCTCAGAGTCAAGAGCGATGAAGAAGACATAACTCGTGCTAGGTATAGGGAAGTGAAAAGGAAGGCTATATATAAAGAAGAATGAATGAAATAGAAAAGTCAAGAGAGTCTCGGGTCTTCCCCCTATACTTAGGATCAAGTAATCCTAAGTATAGTAGGTTGTATACTAAGGGAAAAACCGAGTGGAGAATGTACAGGGTCTACCCCCCCTATACTTAGGGTGAAATATCCCTAAGTATAGGCAGTAAAAACAGGGGTAGGCAAAAACAAAAGAAATACCCAAAGGTCCTACGTCCCCCCTATACGTAGGGTAAAGTGCACCCTAAGTATAGCATAATCAATAGATGAAGAAAGGGATGTGGGACTAAAGAATGTAGTGATATAAACATCTGGATCTATACAAGGCGGAAGAACAATGAAACTCAGGCGTGAGATGCATTAGTTGTGAGTCAAAGACCACATCTCACGCAAAATGAATAGGGGCAAGATCAGCGACCCGAGGCTCATGATCTAGAAATGGCTTGAGCCGCTGGCCGTTCACTCGAAAGGTACTCTCAGAAGACAACTCGGATATATCAATGCTAACGTTCTCGTGTACCTTTCTGACCAAGTAGGGTCCCTTCCACTTGCTCTGTAGCTTCCCTGGAAACAAACGAAGCCTCGCATCAAACAGCCATACTCTCTATCCAATCTCAAAATGCTTGTGGCTGATATGAGAATCATGCCACTCCTTCACTCTCTCCTTATACTGTAGGCTGTTCGAGAAAGCTGTATCTCTAAGCTCCTCCAGGGCGGCTAACTCTACCCTCCTCTGGTCTCCCATACCATCTGGATCCATAAGAATATCTGTAACTGCCCAAAGTGACTTGTGCCTCAGCTCAACAGGTAAATGGCACGGCTTGCCATATACGAGGCGAAAGGGAGATGTGCCCAATGGAGTCTTGAAAGACGTCCTATATGCCCACAAGACCGAGTCCAAAAGTTGTGACCAATCTTTTCGGTCAGGGCAGACGACTTTCTGCAATATAGTCTTGATCTCCCTATTTGACACCTTGGCTAGACCATTCGTCTGTGGATGGTAAGGTGTAGCAACACGATGGTCTATACCGAACTCGCTAGCAAGGGCCTTCACCTGGTCGTTGATGAAATGAGACCCCCCATCAGAAATCAGAACTCGTGAGACCCCGAACCGCGTGATGATATGCTTCCTCAGAAATCTGCAAACTGTCCTGACATCAGCGGCTCGGGCGGGGATGGCCTCAACCCAACGACTAACATAATCCACGGCCAACAGAATGTACTCAAATCCCTGACTCTTAGGGAATGGACCCATGAAATCGATGCCCCATGCGTCAAAAACCTCACAGAAGTGAATGGGCTGCATTGGCATCATATCACGCTGTCCACAAGTGCCCATCCTCTGACAGTCAGTACACCTCTTCACGAACTCATCTGAGTCCTTGAAGAGGGTAGGCCACCACAAGCCAGATTGGAGCACTTTCTGTGTCGTTCTCCTCCCAGAATGATGTCCTCCTGCCTCAAGCTTGTGGCAGTAAGTGAGGACGCTATGGTGTTCCTCCTGAGGAATACACCGACGCCAGACGGTATCCCCTCCCTCGTGGTAAAGGATGGGATCCTCATAGTGGTAGGACTTGGCCTTCACAAGGAAGGTCTCAAGCCTCTGTCTGGGCCAATCTTGTGGGACTTTCCCCGCAACAAGAAAGTTCACAATATCGGCATACCACGGGAGCGAGGCGATAGCAAGGATCGCCTCATCTGGGAAGGTATCTCGAATGGGATCAATCTTCTCAGACTCCTCAGGCTGCTCTAAACGGGAGAGATAATCCGCCACCACATTCTTGACTCCAGGCTTGTCCTTGATCTCAATGTCGAATTCCTGGAGTAGAAGGATCCATCTAGTGAGTATGGCCTTGGCATCCTTCTTTGCCATGAGGTACCTGATGGCGGTGTGATATGTGTACAAAGTCACTCTAGATCCAATGATATAAGATCGAAACTTATCTAGGGCGAACACTACGGCTAGCATCTCGTTCTCTGTGACCATGTAATTCCGCTGCACGGAATCCAATGTGCGGCTAGCGTAGTGAATAGCAAATGGAACACCATCCCTCCTCTGTCCCAGCACTGCCCCTACGGCAAAATCGGAGGCATCTGTCATGATCTCGAATGGGAGAGACAAATCAGGCGGCTGGAGGACAGGAGCCTCAATCACACACTGCTGGAGAGTCGCAAAGGATGAAAGACACTTGTCATCGACAAGGAACTCGGTGTCTTTCGTCAAGAGGTCAGTCAACGGCCGGGCAATCCTGATGAAATCCTGAATAAATCTCCTATAAAATCCAACGTGCCCCAGGAATGACCGTAGCTGCCTCAAATTGGACGGTGGTGCGAGTTTTCTAATGACATCAACCTTGGCCGGATCAACCTCCATGCCCCTGTTGGAGATGATGTGGCCAAGCACCGTCCCTTGAGTCACCATGAAGTGACTCTTCTCCCAAGATAGAACCAAATGGTACTCAATACATCGCTGGAGTACCCGGTCTTGGCAGTCAAGACAGGAGTCGAATTCGTCTCCGTAGACCGAGAAATCATCCATGAAGACTTCCAAACACTCCCCTACCATGTCCGAAAAGATCGACAGCACGCACCTCTGAAAAGTCGCAGGGGCATTGCATAGCCCAAATGGCATGCGTCGAAAGGCGTATGTACCAAAGGGACAGGTAAAGGTGGTCTGCTCCTGATCCTCAGGAGCGATGGCCACCTGGTTGTAGCCCGGGTACCCATCCAGGAAGCAATAATGGCTCTTCCCTGCCAGTCTCTCAATGATCTGGTCAATAAAAGGTAGGGGGAAATGGTCCTTCTTGGTGGCCTGGTTGAGACTCCTGTAGTCAACACAAACCCTTCAAGAGGTGGGTACTCGTGTAGCAATCTCCTCTCCCGACTCACTGATCACAGTCGTGATGCCCGTCTTCTTGGGCACCACATGAAAGGGGATGACCCACTTGGAGTCGGAAATGGGATAAATAAAATCTGCACTCCACCATTTTGATATTTCCTTCATCACGACCTCTCTCAGGTTGGGGTTCAGTCGACGCTGGAACTCACGCGACGACTTCGCCCCCTCCTCGAGATAAATATGGTGGGAGCACACTGATGGACTAATCCCATGGAGATCTGCTACGCTCCATCTGATGCCTTGCGGTTCTTTTCAAGAACCCCCATCAAACGGGATTCTTGCTCTCCAGTCAGATCGGCGGAGATGATGACTGGGTACATCTCAGGTTCGCCCGCAAGGAACCGATACTTCAGCGAAGTAGGAAGCGGCTTCAGCTCTGGACAGCTGGGTGTTGGCAAATCTGGCCTCGGAAGAAGGTGCGTGAATGCTGCTAAGTCTGCCAAATCTGCCTGGGAGAAAGAATACGAGATCTCGCAAACTGGATCTGGAGGAGGCTGCTCAACTGTGCTTTCTCTGATCTGCTCTGCCTCTACCTCCTCATCTGTAGGTTCATGTGGACTCAGGTCTGGCATCTGATCATCACAATCTTCCCATTCAGACTCTGAATCTGAGGGATCTGCATCAAACAAGGTGGCATCAGTACCACCATCACACAAGGTGGCCTCAGCACCACCATCACTAGAAACCGTGTCGCGGTCAAGAACCGGCTCTGCTTCCTCTGTAGTATCCTGGACCAGGGCTGTGCTCTCCAAGCTCTCCTCTGCTGTCATCTCTGTATCAGTGGTGTCTGGAAATGAGAGGATGGCCTGTGCTGTAGGGTCTGCCCATGCTGCCTCATCATCTGTGATCACAAAATCACAGTCCTGGTGGATGTCTAGCCCGGCATCTGTCAGCTGCTCTGTATCTGTGCTGGTCTCGGAGCATGCTCTCTCTGGCTTTGTAGTCCTCGACCGTCTCTATTTGTACACTCTCACCCTCGACGCGAAAGTATACCTTCCCACTATCATGATCGGTCACCGCTTTGGCTGTGGCCAAGAACGGACGACCGAGGATGATGGGGGTATCGGCCACTGAATCAGGGATCTCCATGTCCAAAACTACGAAGTCCACGGGGAATTTTAGGCCCTTAATAGTGACGATAACGTCTCGCAACAACCCCTTCAGCCTCTTGACAGATCGATCAGCAAACTGAAGGACTGTCCTGCTCTGTCGAAGAGTGCCCAACTCGAAGCGGTCGAGAAGGGCTGTCGGAAGGAGGTTGATAGACGATCCGCTATCCAATAGAGTACGGTCGAACCTCTGCTCACTAATCTGGCATCTGACATATGGAGCTCCTGAATCTGGCCTCTTGGCCGGCAGACGGTTCTGGATCGCGAAGCACGTGGCTTTCGTCAGCACATGTATCTCTGAATGGTGGTTCCTCCTCCTCCTCCTGACTGTGTTCCTATCTCTCAAAGATCGTTGAAGAAGGGGGATGTGCTGCAAAGCCTCCTGAAGGGTCAGCTGTATGTGAAATCTGTCGATCATGCTCTGGCTGAACTCCTCCTGCTCTCTCTTTTTTGGGTCTTTTCTCTTTTCTTCCCCTTCCCCATCTGAAGGGCTCTAGGGAAGGGGATCACAGGGTCCTTCGCAGATGAAGGACTAGGAAGAGGTCTAGACGGCTCGACGGCCGGATCTGCACATACATCAATCACCACAGAGGGACCAGGAGAAAATAAACCTTTTCCTTTATTCAAAACAGTGTCCTGAGATACATCAGCATGAGGAAAAACAACATCTCTCTCTACAAAAACACCGGTGGTCTCAGTACCACCACGGGCTGGCTCTGCTGCTGGACGTCTCGCGGCCTCAGTACCGCGGGCTGGCTCGGCTACTCTGGTGGCATCAGCACCACCTCCTCGAACTGGTGAAGCGGCGGCCTCAGTACCGCCGGTGGAATCAGCATCCTTGGTGGCATCAGTACCACCATCATCATCGTGTGCGGCCTCAGTACCGCTCTCCTCCTCCTCATCTGGCACCCTAGGTGGATCCTCGAATCGTCGCTCAGATGAGGCGTCACCTGCTGGTGCTCTACCGCTCCTAAGTATAACAAAATCAGCATCAAATAGATCTGAAGACATATCATCAAAAGGATCACTAGGAGTGGCATGCTCAGTGGAAACTACCTGCTCAGATTTCCTCTTCAGGCTGTTCGGATTCGGCTTTATCTGTGCAGGGATGACGACCTTCCCTCTCATCAGGTCCCGCATCTCCTGGCGGAACTCGTCCATCTCCCGTCGAAAAGTAGCCTGCTGATCCGTGAGGATGCGGGCTATGTCATCCAAGGCGGGGCTCTCATGGAGCCCGACGGGTAGCCTCTCTGGTGCTGAGGCTGCTGGAACTGGTGTTGCTGGTGCTGAGAGGGGTATGAGGAAGGATGCTGCTGCTGTTGTGGCTGGTGAGCCTGCTGCTCACGTCTCCAAGACTGTCCCTGCTGCTGATAGGGATGAGAAACGAAGGACGACTGCTGGTAGGCTGGGGGCTGCTGCTGTTGGTGTTCTCTCTGCTGGCCATACTGCCCTCCCTGACCGGATGACTGTTGCTGGGGCAGGGTACCTCCACTCCCCCACCTGAATCTGGGATGGTCTCGTCGGATCCCAGGCAGGGGATGGTCATACCAAATCCCGTTAACATCCATCAACGGCTCTGCATCGTACGGGGCTGGCGGGTGTACTGCCAGAGGCTGATCCGGCTCGTATACCACCATCTGCAAGTCTGGAGATGGTGGGGACTGGTAAGAGGGCTGCTGTTGCTGATACGGCTCCGCCTGTACAAGGTGAACCTGTCTAGGCTGCTGAAAGGAGCTGGAGCGCTGGGATGAGCGACTGCTGCCGCCGGTATCGCCTCGCGACTGAAGACGGGGCTGGGAAGCCGTCTGTGCCTCCTGGAGACACATGAGCTGGGTCTTCATGTCGCTCAGAGTCTGTGCCATCTGTTCCATCTGCGTGATGCCCTGGCACTGCTTCTTCTCGATCAGCTCCATGCGATCCAACTTCTCGCTGATGATACCCATATACGCAGCGGACGACTCTGCCTGTGCTGCTGCAACTGCGGATGAACTGGATGGACCGGCATCGACCCGTGCTATCCTCTGGTACTGCACGGGTCCGGGCTGCTGCTGGGGTCTCCCCTGAGTGTACAACCGGGTCTGGGACATCACCATATAGTTCTAGGACATCTCCTCGAAGATGGCCCAGACCTGGTCGTGATCCTTGGCGAAATAGGACCCGCCACAAGAAGCGTTCACCAAGCCCTGGAGCTCTGGTGTCAGCCCGCTGAAGAAGCTCTGCACAAGGTTCGGCTTCGAGATATCATGGTGCGGGCATCGGTCTGTGAGCCCTCGGAACCTCACCATGCCTCATGGAATTGCTTGTTGGGGAGCATGGAGAAGTTGCTGATCAGGGCCCTCGCTGCATTGGTCCGCCCGAGTGGATAGTACTTGTTCAAGTACTCGGTGCGGAGCTGCTCCCAGGTGTAAATAAACTTCCCCAAATGCTTTAGCCAGGTGGCTGCTCTGTCTGCTAGGGAGAAGGGGAAGGCGATTATCCGAATCGTATCCTGGTCCACATGGCGGTCGTGGACAGTACTGCAGATCATCAAGAACTCCTTGAGGTGGAGATGGGGCTCCTCGATGGCAAGTCCGTGAAAACGGGGAAGCATTTGCAGGGTGTTCGGGGGGAACTTGAAGTCCCCCATGACAGCAGGTTCCACCACCCAATGATGCATCAGTGTAGATCCGGGATTGTGCAACTCCCGCATCGGTCTCGGTGGTCCTCTTGCCGCGGTGGCTGCCGCTGCGGCGGCGGCTGCTGCAGCTGCTGCTGCAGCTCGTGCCTCTGCATCTGGTTCGTCCTCAGGCTCGCTCTGATCTCTCTCTGCTCTGAGTCGCTCCAACTCTCTCCTCATCTCAATCATGAAAGCTCCCTGATCCCTCAGCTGCTGCTGCACTGTCTCTAACGAGGTGATAAGGGTGGAGTTGATCGCTCCCTGGTCCATCACGATGTGCTCTGTCCTGGAGCGATCCTCTGAACTACCGGCCATGACGTCTGCAAAATCAAATGAGCCATACTCAGGTGCTGTCAAATCTGTTATTCTCTCCTCTGTCTCATATCTCTCAGAACCGAAAGAAAGGGGGTCGAGGGGGGACAGGGCGGAATCATACTCGGGCTCGGAGAACTAGTCTTGGCTCTCGCTGGCCAACCTAGATGATTGGGTGGACGTGCCCAAAAGCGGTGCAGCCAAAGGCTGCCTAAGAGAGCGTCTACCCATCATCGTGATCTGGTCGAGTAGTGCAGATGGGATCTGGAGAAACTATGATCAAAATGCAAACCCTCGGTTCACCAACGCAACGCGAGCTGAAGACCGTAAAAGCTCGGTCAAATTATCTTGTCAATTTTTATTAGGTGAACACACAAGATATCAGAGCGCTTACGTGACCTGTTAGGATACCCGATACTACTCCAACCGACTGGCCCGCACATAAGAGTCGGTAGTCAGCTGGAAATAGTACCGGAGTGCTCTACCTAGGGTGCGGGTCACTCTCTCGCACAATCAAACCAAACAAGGAGGGGGTTGCTCTCCCCAAGACAAATTTTTCAGGTGAGCGTCTTTTAGGGTCAATAATTTTAGCCAGTCCCAATTTTATGGTTTTCTTTTTAATATTTTCAAAATAAAAACAAACGCCTAACAAATTTTTCGGTTCTCCTGATTATTAGGTCAAAAACAGGGGGAGAAGACGAAAAAGCCGATGCACGAAAAATCAATGATGCATGCAAAGTCAGAAAGGCGTACCTGTCTCCAGCACTCTACATGCAATATGATCCGCGCATAAATGTAAAGGCAGAAAATAAACTACCTAAATGATGCAGCGATGAAAACCGAGTCCCAGATCAGCAATTCTACTCGCAGAACCGTCTAACTAGTCACCGTCCTACAGGCCAAAGGTCTGGTCTTGGTCTACCCCTCCTCTGCCCGACAAATCGGGGGTAGGAGAAAGCGCTTTGTGGGGTAGACTACGGCACGTAAGCCACGAAGGAAAATGAGTCAGTTATTTTTATTAATTGATTATTAGTAGGTCCAATTAAGCGCACTATAGGAACAGGCAGATAATTAAGTGTGGGGACCCTACTAATTACGGCACAAGCAAGTATAAAATCCTAAGTCTAGGGGCTTGATCAAAAACCACGTAAACATCAGAAAAGGCAGCTAAAAAGAAAAGGAAAAGAAAACCGCGAGAAAAGCCACGAAAAACTCCTAAGGGTCCCCCGAGCACACCGGTGCTCGGCGAAACAGACCCGTTAAGTCAACCACAGTGCAAAGGTCCAGTTTCTGAGTCCCTGTATTATTACAATAATAATCAGAATAAAAATAAAAAATCTAACTAAACCTCTCCCACTCAACTCTCTCTCGCTCTCTCCTGCGGCTCCGTAAAGAAGGGAGCTGCCTCCAAGTCCTGCGGTTGCGTCGGCTCCTCGAAAGTTGCCTCCGCGGTCCTCGAGCCCTCGCAAGAAATAGAGACAAGTGGTCAGACCAAAATAATCAAATAATAATAATAAGGAAAATAAATGCAAATGAAAATGAGGGTATATATGCAAAAATGCAAAATAAAACAAACACTCAAAATAAAACAAAAATAAAAACAAAAGAAAAGAAAATAAAGCAAAATAAAACAAAAATAAAATATAAACAAAAGCCGCGAAAAGCCGCGAGCTCTGAAAGAGCCGCGAAAAGCCGCGAAAAAAAAAACGAAAATAAAATAAAAACTACTAAGCCGTGCTCCCCGGCAACGGCGCCATTTTGATGACACGAAAAACCGAGCGACTAAGGCAATCAGGTATCTCTACAATGGTCGTCGCAACCTCGGTCACTCGATCGTGTCGATCAAGAAGATTAGACCACCAATAGAAATAAAATCAATCAAAAATAAGCTAGCGGTCTCGTTATTTATTTAACCTGGTATAGCGACCACGGTCGAACTCAAGGAGCACGGGTTGGCCTCTCGGCCTACGAAGTACTCAAAAAGAGATAAAAGAAAATAAAAGAAGTGTTTTTGGTGGTTTTTGAATATTTTATATTTTTTTTGGATTTTTAATGAATTAAGAAAATAATAAAGGCTAAAGAACTACACACTTCAACAAATTATTAACCACACTAAAAATCAACCAAAAATTCAAACAAAAATATTTTTATGTGTTTTATAATTTTTAGTTTTTTTGGTGAATTTTTGAGAATTTTCTGATGTTTATTTCATTTTCTAAAAATCAAAAAGTAGCTAAAACAGTAGGTACTGTCCAACCGAGCTAAAAGGGCCTAGATAAAATATCTAAAGGCCCCAAATTAGCTGGGAGGTAATTTTCTTGTAAAGAGAATAAAACAAGGAAAATTTAGGCACCTATTTTATTGTTTTTGGAATTTTTATTGATTTACTAGAATTTTTATATAATTTTGAGTGTTTTTTAATTTTTTGTGGTTTTCAGTAATGAAAAATAGCCAAAATTGGCTAGAAAATCAAACACAACAAAATAGATTGTAGACAATTTTTGGGTAATTTTTAGGCACTATTTATTATTTTTTTGTGATTTTTAAAGTTAGACAGTGAAGAAAATAGATGTTTTTGAATTTTTAAAAAATCTCAAATGAAAACAAAAATGTCCTCAAAAATCCTCGAAAATTTTACACTATGGCAGGAGCCATGTGTCCAATTTTCGTTGGATTTGGAGGTATTTTGCTATTTTATCCAAAAATAAAGAAGGGGCACTGTGCATAGGGACCAAAGTGCAAATACCCGAAAGTCTGGGGGGTCTGGTGCAATTAACCCAGAAAGTCACGCGCGTCGCGCGTGCCTGAGGCACTCAGGGACCTAAATGTGAAGAAAATAAGTTCCGAGGGCCTTTTGGTAACAGGTACCAAAAGCCCCGGGGCTTATCTGCAAATAACCCAAAAATATTCGCACATGTTCAAATAAAATACGCACAGGGGCATAAATGCAAATAAACACAAACTTTCATTTAATCATTAACAATTAGAACTACAGGGGCATGCAAATAAAAACATGCTAATTATAGGTTTTTACACAATGCATGCTTTTGGTAATTATTTGTATTTACACATATCTACATGCATTTGCAAAGGTTTTTGTAGCTAAAATATAAGAATAAAGAGTGATGAATGAGTATTTATCACCCCGCAAGGAAGGCATATTTCAACGTGGATGGTAAAACCTTGAGCTCAGGTGGTGTCTGAATCGGTTCTATAGTAACTTCTTCTACTGTACTGGAAGACGGTATGTGATATGTTCTCTGTGGAATTATTTCCACCTTGGCTACTAATGACTCAACAAGTAAAATCTCTGATAGATCTGCAATGAATGATCTCTACTCAAAAAGGAGGGACTCATCAGGGTGTTCAACATTTTTATCAATTAATGGATCGGATATCTCAACAATAACCTCATAAAGATGTCTCTCATTTATGCATACCTCGGGAAATTCAATGAATGGTTCAGATATCTGTACCTCAGAACTCTCTAAGGAGGCATATCATCAGTAATATCAGAAAAGTGTGTCAAAGGAATATCTGAAGGTGCCTTCAAAAACTCAAATTGATCCTTAGAAATCAGCTCAAATTGCTCATCAGCAACTAGCTCAATTGGACCACCAAAGGAACTCATGTCGATTGTACTTTCCATAGAGTCCTTTTGGGAAATGAACTCATGGGTATCTATGAAATCAGTGAAAAGATCTATCTCTCAGAATTCGGCAATAAAATCACAGTCCTCTGACTCTGGTATAACTTTCTCTGTCCCAACTTCTGATGATGGCAATGATTGTCTATGATCAGAGTTCGTCTCAATTTTCACCTTGTCACTACGAGAGTGAAAGATGATCTCTCTAGTACAATAATCAACTGCTACTTTAGTCGCTCAAAGGAATGGTCAACCTAATATGATCGGGATATGGAGTAATGATGCATGTGTGTCTATATCCATGAAAATAAAATCAACATGGAATTTCATTCCCTGCACCGTTAAAATAATGTCCTCTAAAATGCCTCTTGGCCTCTTAATCGATCTATCAACAAACCAAAGGATCATCCTGGTTGTTTTAAGAGGCCCTAATCAAAATTCAGTTCGCAAAGAGGAAGGCATGAGATTAATGGAGGAACTTCTTTCGAGAAGAGTACGATCAAATTCCTGATCAAAGATATGGCAATTGATGTGAGGTGCTCCCTCGTCTTTCTTTTTAGGCGGGAGGTTACTAATGGCATGAACTGTGGCCATGGTCAAGATGTGTTTCTCTATTTTTTGTTGTTTTTTTTGCTCAGGTAGATGCTTTTGTATGCATGCCTCTTTCATTCATTTTTTTACTACATGCATGTATTCCATGGCCTTAAGGAGTGGCAACTTTAAAAAGATGTTATATAAGATCTCAACCACTCCAGTATCAGATAGGGCTATTTTTAATTTTTGGATTTTTTTAGATTTAAGAGCAGAAGGAAATGGCATAAAATCAAGAGAGATATTCAAACGTTCATTTCCACTATTCAAATTGGGATCCTCATGTAGAAAGGGACAACCAAAATCAGTCTGTACAGTGTTGTCCAAATTAGGTGAAGGAAAAATAGAATCTAAAACAGAACAAGATGTTGTTCCAGGTGAAGAGGAAGAATCTGCGTCTGGTAAATTCTCCCTTGCTGATGGTGATCTACATCTGCCTGGTGAAGGTGGCAATGAAGGCGGTGAAACTCCAAACTTGTGTGCTATTACACTGGGCCTCTCGACTGCTGGTGAACGAAATGATATGGAAGATGATGCTCTCTCAGTGGTTCGATCTCCCAACCCCAACTTGTGTGTAGGAAGTTGCAATCTCCTACCGCTCCTAAGATGAATGGCATTAGATAAACATGTAAAATCAAGGGCCATACCTTTTTCGGGTGTGGGTGAGCTATTGGCTACCTGCTCCTAGTGTCTGAAGTTGTTGGGTTGGCTTCGACCTGTGTTGGAATCAGTGTCTTGGTGGTGGTTAGGTCGTTGATTCCCTGAGTCAGTTCGTTCATGTTCTTCATGAGCAGTGCAAGTTGGTCCAGTGTTGGGTTGACTGAAGGGGCCTTAGGGTTATCCATGACTAGCTGTCGCTGAGACTTGTGGTGCGGAGGTTGTCGGTAACCATACGGATTCTAATAATGAGTAGGAGGAGGAGGATATGGATATTGTCCATAATATGCAGTACGTTGTTGGTTGGGATGAGGAAAATATAAGACTGCTGTTTTGGTTGGCCTTGTCTCCAGTTTTGGAACTATGGTGGATACTAATGGTGAGGCTGGAAATCCTGGTGTTGGTGTTGTTGTTGTATGCCTCCCTGAAACTAGTGGGAAGATCTCTGACCCTGTTGTGAACCCAACTGGACTTGCCCTGACGGACGGGGCAGGTTTTCTCACGGTCGAACCAGATGCCATTCACCTCCTGAATGATAGGTTGAGGTGGAGACTGCTGCTCATGAATTTAGGCTACTTCTTGTTGGTACGGAACTCTCTGTTGTGAATGCTGTTGGACCTGACCAGGGGTCTGTACGTAGTAGACATGCTGAACTATGGATGGCCCTCCACTACTCTGTTGTGTGCAAGAAGTCAGCTCCCTAGTAGAGGTATTGGTTGCTGCACTCGCACTGTAAACTGCACTGATCATACTCACAAGAAGCTCCAGGTGCTTTGTTATCTCATCTAGCTTATCCAGGTTCTTCATCCTCTGTTCGATCACTTGAAGCTTCTCAAGCTCCTTAGACCATTTCTCAATAATGTCCACTTTGGATAGATGATTTCCAATGATGGTCAGGTCAGAGCTGTCCACCCTATCCACTTCATGTGATGCCGTCATATTGACAACCTTTTGGGGTACTAAAGGGGAGGTGACAGGGCGCTTGTGAAAAGCACGTGAAGAAGAAACAACTATTGAACTCTTCGACATCTCCTCAATATTTGATAAAGGACTTCCTCATCCTTGTTGAAGTGGCTCCCCCAAAAGCGGCATCTACCATCTTCTGATTCTCAATGCTTAAACTCCCAAAGAAATTTTGCATAAGGCTTGTCTTTAGAATATCAAGATGGGGGCACTTCTCCATCAAATCTTTAAACCTTTCCCACACCTCATGAATAGGCATATGGGACATCGGGGAAAAGTTAGCAATCAAGGATCGCATTTGGTTGAGGCATCCGAGCGGACCTCAAATCTTCCCAAGTAGTGACAACCCTTCCCAAGTGATTTAACTAGTACAAAGCTTTGTCCATCAGACTGGACGAGAAGGCAGTCATCTTCACGACCTCTATTCGAACATTTGGTTAGTGTATTGTTCCACAAATGCGATCGAACTGTTGGAGGTGTAAATAAGGTTCTTCATTAATATTTCCATGGAATATCTAGAGAAGAGGCAAAATAGTGGGCTTAAGCTCAAAATGCCCATGAATTACAAGTATTTAAATCCAAGAATTTGTCTGTCTTGCCCCTGGATTATAAGCATCCTTTAATGTAAGCTTAGCCACAGGTTCTTCTCCCCCATTCCCACCTCCACCATTGTTTCCATTATCCGCCTCTCTATCATATCTTTCCTTTCTCAAATCGAGTATCATATCTCTCAATGCGGTCTGAAAATTAGCATATTTTATTAACTGTGCTTGAATTGACTAAATGGAGGCTAACGTGGTGTTATTGATCTCGCTCTACTTCAACATGGTTCCCTTTCCCTTTGGTGGCATCAAGTGTCTGGTGTCTGACTCTGAAAGTATGAATGACACTTGATTAGTTCTCATAAATGATGGAGTCTCATATACTAGTTCAAGATTAAAGCCAATCTTAAACAGTGGGTTGATGGATGTTGTGAAGGGTTACATGGAGAATGTGGAATATTCGGGAAGTGAGTCTCCCCGAATATAAGGTGAATGGATCGGAGTGTAGAATACGTTTGCAAAGTTCGAATGAGAAATACTCCGATCCGATATCTTCGAAATCAATAAGCAGGATACGAGATCACGGAGGTCAATGCAAGAGTGAAAATGAGTGAAGGTGCAAATTGCGTAGAAGGATCTCTAGCAATAGCAATCAAATACAATACAAACCCCCAATTCACCAACTCAACGCAATGTGAAGACCGTAAAGGTTCGGTCTGTTATCTTGTCAATTTTTAGAGTTGGGTGAGAATACAATATTAGAAAGGGTTAATGAGTTGTTAGGTGCTTATCTTTCCCTAAAGACTGGCCCTATTCATACGACTAGTTGCATCAACTTTCAACCGGTATAGGAGTAAGTACGGATCTTAAGAATACGGCTACCTGTGTTACTTGAGGACGGAGCCTTACACAGAGTCCTCTAAACTTCCCACTCTGTTAAGGAAATTCGGTTCGTTTACCGGCTACCCGTAATTCCTCACTGAAATGTGGCTAATTGTTTTTGGAGAACAATAGTCTATCTGAAAAGCCCGGTATGGCACAATCCTAGTGTCATCCCTCTCTCATTTTGCAAAGAAATCAAACAATGCGGGGGTTGCTCTCCCCAAAACAAGAATTTTTCTTTACAATTATTTTAGGGTCGAGTTTTCTTTAGCAGTCCCGAATTTTAGGCAGTTGTCACTTAGTTTGTATATTTTCAATAAATCGCCTACCGAATGTCTAATTTTCTTTTAAACTTATGTGAGTAAAAATAAGGAAGGAGATCAGAAATGCCAATGCATGATTAAACACAATGATGAATGTAGGGGTTAGAGATGCGTACCTTGTCGCCAACACTCTACATGTAGGGTGATCCAGTAGAATTTAAATACAGAGAAATAAACTAACCTATATGATGCACGTGAACTGTCCTAACAATAGCTTCTATTAACATGCAATTAAATTTGATTAAGTCCAACTACGCTCTATTCTATAAGTACAGAAAATCTTGTTTAAGGTTTTTGGACCTAATTAATTACCTGTCTCATGAAAATTAATTAAAGAAATCAACAGGTAGCTCACAAAATCCACGTGAAACAAAGAAAAATAAGGAGATGAAAAACAAAACTGATGAGGTCCCCGAAGTGCACGACAATTGGCGAAACAGACCCTGCAACAAAAGAATGTCCTTTTACAAGAGTTCAAATGCTAGAAATATTTTTTTCAAATGCTTGGTCTCCTTCAAATCTTCTACTCCTCCTCTCACACTCTCCCGCGGCTCGGTGTAGAATCAAGTCGCCTCCGCTTCGCTTGGGTGCTTCAGCTCTCCTAGGATCACCTCCTTCACTTTGCGGGCCCTCGCAAGAAAATGGAAAGAAAGAATATGTACGAGACACAAATATAACAAATATGAGCAAGAAAAATGAATTAAATTCAATGAATATGAACAATGAAATAAATATAGATAAATATAAATGCATATTTACAACCAAGAATAGTCGGTCAAAACAGAAACCTAACTACCCTCGCCATTTTGTCGGTCGAGATTTTTTGAGTTTTAAATAAAATGAAAAAAATGTGTAATTGTCGTTGCAACCCAAATATCGTGCAATTAAAAAATTATTTTTTTCTGTTCTCATGACAATAATTATAGAAAATGTTATGTAGCAATAGAATTTTGCTATTTATTTTACTATTTAGCAACATGACCGAACTCAATAAAAAGAAAAATGAAATCTCAATGCAAACTATCTTGGTTTTTGTAGGATTTTTATCTTTTATATTTTTAAAATTTTTTAATTTTTTTATTTCTATTTTTTTATTTTCTGATTTTAAATTTTTATTGGTTTTTAGTTAAAATTTTTAATTTTTGAAAATATAATTTTCAAAATAAATATATACACAAAAGACATGCTTTTTTTGGATTTTTTAAATATGATTAAAATGATCAAAAATGCCTAAATAAGATATTTTCTAATTTTGATGATTTTTACTACTTTTGTACTTTTCTAAATATTTTTATATTTTTTTAGAATTTTCAAAATGAATAAAAACAGGGAAAATGCAAAGAGTGAGCAAACATAATTTTTGTTTTGGATTTTTCTACAATTTTACGTGTTTTTTAAGATTTTTAGTATTTTGCAACTTTTTTGAGTTTTAAAATTATGTAATGCACAAAAATTGGACATGAAATTAAACACACAAAAATAAAACTAATCTATTTTTTTAGAATTTTTGAAGCAATATTTGAATTTTTATGATTTTTCAAATTAGAAACAGTAAACAATATGTTGTTTTTTATTATTAATAATATTAAATGACAATAAAATGCAATGCAAAAATTAAACTAAGAAGAGGCATACGGCATGAGTATCACAGGATTTTCGTAGAATTTATTGACCATGAAAAACATTTATTTTGACAATAGAAGCATGCAATTTTAAGGTCGGAAATGAAGGACGTAAACCCAAATATTTAATGTTTTTGCATGATAATGTAACAGAAATAAAAAGGGGGCAGAGATTTGCAAATTACTCAAGAAAAACGTGCACCGTACGTGTTGTTCGTGGTATGGGCTTCTTTGCAATTATGATAAACTTAAGGGGAATCTTTAATATATTCCCCCAAAAATATAATACTTTAGGGTTCTTCTTGGGGTCTTCTATTCTTCACACCAAAAAGAAGGGAAAGGTTGTTGCCCCTTGCCTTCTCCTCCAAGCAAGGGCAGCTGGAGGTGTAAGGTGGTGGAGCCTCAGGCGGGTAGATGGAGAAAACTTCCTCATGCGTTGGTGAAGCTCGGAGTGGATGGTGGCGCAACTGACGAAGATCTGGCAGTAGGCAGGCGTGCGGATGATGAAGCACATACAGAGGACAAATGCCCTTTAGAGGAGGAGATGGAGCGGAGGCTGGTGATCTACGATGGAAGGCGGTGGAGCTCATTACGTGGTTGGCCGCGGCGATAAAGGGTCGGGGTGCAGGTCACGGTAGGTCGTGCGACGAAGCTTCAAGATAACGACAGAGGTCTTATCCTCCGTACGGGGATGCGAGTTGTAGCAAGTCGATGGAAGCACTGTGGAGCTTCTTCACGTGGAGGGGTTGAAGTTCTGACGGCTCTTTGGTGGATAGGGCGTCAATGGGCGAAGGTTGGTTGAAAGTGACGACCCTATGGTGAATGGGCGGCAGACGCCGCTGGCGACTGTGGAGAGCGACGTCTATTGTTGATGGGTTTTTTTATTTTTTTTAAAAAAAGCAGCTAATTTTTTCCTTTTTTAAAAAAACAGTAGTTGTTATTTTTTTGTAATTTATTTTTTTAAATCATGTGTACATGAAATAAAGTAGGATAAATTCGACTCGAGCACGACGGCTCGGTCAAGAAATAAAAATAGGAATGTAAATGGTTTTGGATCCGGTGAAATGGAAGATAGATTCGTGTCCTCGATCACTGTACGTGACCGGAGTTGAGTGTTTGCGTAGGGTAGAATGTGAACGTGGAGAGATCGACAAAATGATTATGAAATCGAAATCGTGGGCGGATCGAATCGTGATGGTTGATTAAAAAAATGATTAACTAAGATCTAGAAATAAAAAATGACAACTTAATTAGAATGCAAAAATTAAACTACGATTAACCTAGATTGAAAATGAGAAAAAATGGATCTCACAGTGGGAGTGGAAAATGTCGTAATGGCCTCGATGAAGGCCAATTCGCTATCACCGGAAGGCTCAATGGCTTGGCACCGTTCTACAATAAGAAGCTCTTGGAGATTAGACTTCTATCGCCAAAGATTGATCAAATTGAAATGAGGGAGGAGGAGCCATATCGATTGGGAAAAGAATTGAATTTGAATTTCAAAATTTTGAATGGAGATAAAGATAAGGAGATTTGAATGGAGAAAATGACAAGGATGGAAGTTAGTGGTGGAGTTAATAAATTTATTCACATAGCTTATTTATTTATTTATTTATTTATTTTCGTCACTTTATTAAATTAAAATAACAAATGTTAATTATTTTTTTGTTTGTGAGGGTTATTTAAGGGAATTAACTATACACATATATAATATACATATGGTACATTATATACACAGTTAAATATGGAAATTAGTTTATTTTTTGTTTCATTTTTTTATTTAAATTTTAATAATTATTATTAAAATTATTTACAAATACAATATTATTAAAAATATATATACGATGAGTAAATAGTAAAATTGCACAAACCACCCCAGAAAATCGTCTTTCAAACCATAACTCCAAAAATTATGAAACCACACCCATTTTAAAGATAACTTAATTTAGAATACGACGGAAGCGAGTTTGTTCAATTTCAGTTCATATAGACCCAGAATTGGTCTTTCAATTATTGCTTTATGGCTTTTCCGGATGTGGTTACTTTTATTATGTACATGATTTTATTTTGCAGTTATTTTTATTATTTAGAAAACATTTTTATTTACAACTTTTATTATGAAAATTATTTAATTTGAGGTCAATATATGTACAAAATAAAAGAGTGCAAGTTTAAAACCAAATACACACAGAATAAATGAGAAGTATTTACAAAACATTTTTTTGGATTTTCCGATTAAGGACCCTATATCCCCCTACTTTATTCCTGATCGATCAGGTCTAGTCTTGACCTTCTCTTGGGATTCGGGTCAGCCTTTATCTATTACTAATATATAGTCTTTTTTATTTTCTTTATTTTTCTTTTATTTCTTTCTTTATTTATTTTAGGTTAAAACAACAATATATGTACAAAATTTACACTCATATGTAGGTTAGTAAGAATATGGATTTAGTATTATATACATGTGTCTCATAAGGGATTTTAAGCTAAAATAAATGAATAAAGATGATGAAATGTAGATTCATCAATCACGCATTGGCTTTTCCGACTTCCTCCCCCTATTTTATTGGACATAAAATAATCAAGGAAATTAGAAAATTTGTTTGTCGTTGTTTTTATTCAGAAAAATACCTAAAAAGTGAAAAACAAATAAAATTGGGATTGCTAATTCAAACTTGACCTAAAATTGATCTCACATAAAAATCTTTGTTTTGGGGAGAGTCACCCCCTTTTTTGTTTGATTTATCTACAACGAGGAGAGAGACTCACACACTAGGGTAGAGCCACACTCGATCTCTCTTCAGACTACTGGTCTCATGAATAGTTGTTGTCTAGTGAGAATTTCACCGGGTAGCTAGTAATCGGTCCGGGACTTCCTTAGCAGATTGGGCAGATCGGTAGCCGGTAAACGGTACGCAACCATACTGACTGGGAAAAACTGGTTGTGAGATTCAGGACAGTCTCCTGGGAGTATTGGGTTCCCAACAACTTTCTTAATCGCTCTAATAGATTGATTTATCACCTTAATAAAATTGGACATGATTAACGACCGATCTTTCATGATCAGCTCGCGTTGCGTATGTGAACATGGGGTTTGATCTTTCTTCTTGTTTGCATTCCAGAGCGACTCATCATAAATCCCCACATCACGATGATGGGAAGGAGGTCCCTTATGATGCCTTTGACACCACAGCTTTTGAGCACTCCTCTCCATTCATCTAGGGAGGCTTCAAAGAGCTCAGACTCACTCTCTGAACCTGAATTTGCTACCACCCTGTTCCCTCTCGACCACCCTTCTTCTTTACCTAAGGTGCCAGAGCAGAGGCCAGCACATTTATTCGTACATTTGACAATGCCTGAGTAGGGGTCTTTTGCCTTTGTAGAGATCGAAGAGATGGCCAGCAATGAGAACCGTATCGATGAGAAGCCACAAAACTTCTTCCTATGTGTTAGACCAGACTGCCATCAACAATACCTTGCTTGCTTCACTGGAGACCATGCAGTGTCAGATTCGGGACCAAGGAGTTTTTATGGTCGAGGTGAGGAGAGAGCTCACACAGATGCAAGATGGGTGAGCAGAGCCGCAAAGACGAGCCAATTGAGGTACCAAGAGCTAGAGGAGGAGACAAAAGCCAGGATGACCATCAAGAGCCATCCAGACTAGCACAGATGATGAGGCAGTTGCACAACCCTGGTGCAACCCTCACCCATAGATGGATCCAGCTGATAGAGATCCTGGGAGACATCGAGCTTTGCCCTCATAAGATTCAGTTACTACCTAGATTTCACGGGCTAGCCACCGAGGAGCTACATCTCCATCTGCAGGAGTTCGAGATGATATGTAGCATTGTCCACAACAGATTGGTGGATGAGGACACTATAAGGTTGATTGCCTTCCCGTTCTCATTAGTTGGCAGAGCAGCCTACATACTGAAGCACTTGGGGAAGGTAGTCACCACATGGGAGCAGCTCCGTATTGAGTACTTGAATAAGAACTATCAACTAGATCGGACCAACGTAGCACGAGCCATGATCAACAATTACACCATGATCCTAAACGAGCAGTTCCATGAGACTTGGGATCGATTCGGAGAGCTCATTGACCGGTGTTCACATCATGAGATATCAAAGACCAACCTTGTTCAGAGCTTTTTCTATGGGATGACACCGGAGCTGCAGGGGCTAGTAAACGCCTCTTGTGGAGGGTCTTATTTTGCCAAGGATGAAGACCTTGTCTGGGTCATCTATGAGGAGATGGTAGAGAACTATACAGTGATGTCCCATACCAGCGTCTGTACTCAGGGGAAGCCCCTCCCATAGGCAACTTTCAGAGGATTGCACGCGTCCATGTCGGTCCATTCACTTCTTCGTCAACAACAGCACTTGCTAAGTCTTCAGCTGTCGACATGGGCATCCAGTCAAAAGTTGGATCGCATCGAGATTATTGAGAAAAAGTAGAGCCAAGGAATGGATAAGCTCAATAAGCTTGATGAGCTCGCCCATACCTTAAGTGACATGAAGACCCATATCATGTGTCTTTAGTAGGGACAGACGGCTTCTTAGCCCCGTCTCTTGTCACGGGCTGATCTAGGGAGTAGCTCCACCCAACCATCTACCTCATACCGCCAGATCCACCATATCCAGGCAAAGCTGTTCCATCATCTCCAGCATTACCAGCAACCATCACCATCTCTAGACACTCATATGGTGGGTTACCAGTCGAATCAGCCATTGGAAGCCCTTTCCCTCCACACCTCCAGCAAGAGCTGTTGATGGAAGTCAAAGAGATCTGGTACTCCCAGTACCAACCTCATCCTGGGATTAGTCGTGACCATCCTGTCTTTTGATAGTCCACCGGAGGTACCTCTTCCTAGCAGCAACCTCCAACTCCGGCAGGGCAGAGCAACCAGCAGCAACCGCCCCAATACTCCCACCAACAGTAGCAGCATGGTCCTCATCCCCACTATCAGGTACAACAATAGAGGCAACAGCTTACCAGTACTCCCATCCTCCTCCTTACTACGAGTAGCAACAACAACAGATTCAGCCTCATTTCCAGTGAGGCAACCCGTCTTGTTCTCATGCACCAGTCAATGAGAACCCAACCCTTGATGTCCTCGCCTGCTTACTCTCCGATCAACAAGCATCCTTCCAGCGAGAGATGGACGAGTTTCGATAGGAAATGAGGGATATTATCAAGGGCAAGGCTGTCATACTCGCTCATATTGAACCTAACCCGAATAATGTGAAGAGAAAATTTGAGCAGGTATAGTTTACAGAGACTACCACTACTAGTTATGTTTTGGATGATATTTCTTCTTCTATACTTGATGTTGATTTTATGATACTTAGGAGCAGCAGGATGCCAACTGGCGGCGACTCGTCTGAGCGATGTCTATATGCAGATTCCGGGGTGCCAGACAAGGACGGAAGCGGTGTTGATGCCACTTGTGATGATGATGATGATGACAGTGGTGCTGACGCCACCAAGGATGTTGATCCAGATGGCGGTACTGAGGTTGTCATGTTTCCTGCTGCAGACGGTGGTGCAGATGCCACCATTCTATATACTAGGCCAAAGCATGGTGCTGATGTCGCTAGTTCAGATGTTGTAGGTGATGCTGATGCCACCTAATTTCCTTCTGTTGTGCTACCTTGTTTTGTACCTAAGTACACTCATAGAAAATCACAAAAAAAATGGAAAAACAGAAAAGAACAAAAATATAAATGAAGGAAAGGTTTCTGTATCTCCTGTGAGCCCATCTATTTGGCATGATTATGTTAGCATGGATTCTAGTCTACTACATGTACAGGGACCTATTCCTGACCCTCTTCTCTCTAGAGAGGGTCCATCCATCCCATTCCCTCAAGCACACCACTTAGGAAAGGGGACCGAAAAAGAAAATCCTAAAAAAGACAATAGTTAGAGTTCATCGAACAGATGATTGATAGATTCCAGATACAGGTGACTCTACATGAGGCACTGGAGCACATTCCTCTTTTCTAGAAGAACTTGAGAGAGAATACCACAATCCACACGAAAAAGAGGAACCACAATGCAGAGATCCATGTGCTTACTTGTGCCACATCTTTCGCTATTCAAAACCGACAGCCAGCCAAGAGACCTGATGCAGGAGCTCCATATGTCAGATGCTACATTCATGAGAAATGGTTGGATGTACCCTATTAGATAACGGTTCTTCGATTAACCTCCTTCTGGTTGCCTTACTCGATCGATTCGAGTTTATCCCTCTTAGACAGAGCAGGACAATCCTTAAATTTGTTGATAGATCTGTCAAGAGGTCGAATGGGTTACTCAAGGGCGTTGTCGTCACAATTCATGGCCTGAAATTTCCCATGGACTTTGTTGTATTGGACATGGAGATCCCTGAATCTGTAATAGATACCGCCATCATTGTAGGATGACCTTTCTTGGCCACATCCAAGGCAATGTTCGATCATGATAGTGGGAGGGTATACTTTTGCATCGAGGGGAAAGTGTACAAATAGAGATGATCGAGGAGACCAAAGCGAGAGATTCAATCTGCTCAGAGTAGATGAGAGACTCAGAGCAGATGACAGATGCCGAGTGAGATGTCCACCAGGAGTGTGACTTTGTGATTACATATGATGAAGCAGTATGGCAGACCAAACAATACGAGATCTTGTCACCCCTTCAGAAACTATAGAGTTTCAAACGACAACTGATGAGAGTTCGGAGAGAGAACTCATGGCACAGGACACCTTAGAGGCTAATGATCGTGGTTAGTATAGCAAGGTAGATTTTATTTCATGTGATTCCGATTCATATCCCTCAAACACAGACATTGATTTTTATTGGTAGGAGTTCAATGGTTATTTACCGGGTCTTATGTCCATAAAGCCGACAACTAGGGTGAAGAGCGAGCTAAGACAGTTGACAGATATACCAGTAGGGTCGTCTTCGTCAGATTCATATTCAGCGAGAGTTCTCCTACACAAATATGGTAGCCTTCATGTAGACATTTTAGAAGCCAGATTTGCCAGCTCCCACTTGTCCAGAACTAAAGATCTCGCCGCTAATCTAGATATGTTCCCAGTCATTATCTCAAAAGATTTGACTGAAGACCAAGAATCTCATTTGATGGAGGTTCTTGAAAGAAATCGCAAGGTGATTGGATGGAGTGTAGCTGATCTCCAGGGGATAAGTCTGGCCATGTGCTCCCACCACATCTATCTCGAAGAGTATGCCAAGCCATCACATGAGTTCTAGCGATAATTGAAACCAAATCTTCGAGATGTGATCATGAAGGAGATATCAAAGTGGTGGAGCACCGATTTTATCTACCCCATCTCGGACTCCAAGTGGGTTAGTCCATTTCATGTGGTACCCAAGAAGATGGGTATCACCACAATTTTGAGCGATTCTGGAGAGGAGATAGCTACCCGAGTACCCACTTCTTCGAGGGTCTGTGTGGACTACAAACGATTGAATCAGACCACCAAGATGGATCACTTCCCATTGTCATTTATTGATCAGATTATTGAGATGCTAGTCGGGAAGATTAACTACTATTTATTTGATGGGAACTCGGGGTACAATCAGGTGGCCATAGCACTCGGAGACTAGGAGAAAATGACATTCACCTGTCTGTTTGGGACGTATGCTTTTAGGCGGATGCCCTTTGGTTTATGTAATGCCCCAGCTACATTCTAAAGGTGCATGCTTTCCATCTTTTCGGACATGGTGGGTGACTGTTTAGATGTCGTCATGGATGACTTTTCGGTCTATGGCGATAGGTTCGATGCTTGTCTTGATTTCCTAGACCGTGTACTTCAGCGTTGCATAGAGGTCAACCTTGCATTATTTTGGGAGAAGAGTCATTTTATGATGCCTCAGGGGATGGTGTTGGGCCATATCATCTCCAACAAGGGCATGGAGGACGATCCCACCAAGGTGGATATAATTAAGAAACTCGATCCATCGTCTAATTTTCGTCAGTTGCAATCATTTCTGGGGCAAGTCGGTTTCTACCGACGGTTCATTCAGGACTTCAGTCGTATTGCTCGACCGCTCACTGATTTGCTGACAAAAGACACTGAGTTCATTGTAGATGACAAGCATCTTACGTTATTTGAGACTCTCAAGGGACTAGTTGTTCAGGTTCCCGTCCTTCAGCCAACTCATTGGTCCCTCCCATTCGAGATCATGACGGACACTTTTGATTTTTCCGTTAGGGTTGTGCTAGGATGGATTGCCTTTTGCCATTCAAATGCTAGACAGACTTTGGATGTCGCACAGTGGAATTACACTATGATTGAGAAGGAGATGCTAGCCGTAGTCTTTTCTTTGGATAAGTTCAGATCTTACATTCTTGGATATAAAGTGACTATATACACGGATCACACTGCCATCCGATACCTCATGTGTAAGAAGGATGACAAAGACAGATTGACCAGATGGATCCTTCTATTCCAGGAGTTTGATATTGAGATTAAGGATAAACCTAGAGTCAATAATGTAGTGGAGGATCACCTCTCCTGCTTAGAGAACCTTGAGGATTCTGATCAGATCGCACCTATTACAGAGACCTTCCTGATGAATCCCTGATTCTTACTATTTATTCTTTTATTTTAGCTATTTATCTTAGCAAAGCATCATGTAAATACCTGTAAATACAATAACTTAGCATTCTGCATGCATTTATTAATATTGCATAATTAACATGCTTTTATGCAAAAATAAAAGAATAAAGGAAAAGGAAAAGGAAGGAAATATTTAAAATAAAGACAGAGTGGTCCAATACCCAAGAGAAGGTCAATCCTTGACGTGATCGCAAAATAAAATAAGTAAAGAGAGATAGGGTTCACTTTGTGATGTGCATATTACCTATACTTGTACTTAATATTAATGTATTTATTCTTAGCCAAAATAAATTAAATTAGGTTTCCACTCCCTTCATATATTTATAGAAATAATAAAAAAATAAAAATCAGAAAAAGTAAATAGAAATAAAAATAAAAGTCCCCACTCATTGTACAAAACACATGTGTATACATCACACCCTCTTTTTATTATGTATCATTAAATAATTTGTAAAGAAAAATAAAAATTATTTTATACTCCTTAAAATATGTGTAAATAAATAAAATACAAAATAAGGGTATTTGTATAAAAAGAATAAAATAAAAATAATTGTATATAATACATAGGTATATCATACATGTATATAATATTATATATTGTATATACACTAATTTATTTTTTATAAAAATAATTAAAAATCACAAAAAAGAAGTTTGAAATATAGTAAACATTTTTTGTACACTTTTTTATTTAAAATCATTCACTATTTTTTATCAAATTTGTAAATATTTTGTAAATCCTAATTTTCTAATTGGTCCAGACCGTTTGTTGACCCACGGTTAATGGTCCCTCCTTCCTGGGTTAGACCCGGATATTGTTCGCTGAAGCTCCCTCTCAAAGTTTTCCAGCCTAACTCTGTGATCCTGTTGCCTCGAAATTAGGACCTGACATGCCTCGTATATCCAACATCCTTGTGGGTCCTTCGGTTGATCTGAGATGCTCTAGGGTTTCGCACTACTTGCAGATCTTTCTAGACCCCCGAGCAACCTATAAATCATCTTCTTCCCTTTTTCTGGCACTGAAACTCATGCATCACCCCTTCTTTCATCCCTAGGTACCTTCTGCAGAGTTATAACAACCTAAGAGTGCTCTTGGAACGAATGTTGATGGCCTGCAGCCGCAGCTCCCCTACGTGGTCGGAGCTCTCCGCCGCATTCAGCCTCTCTGTCTACCGCAACACAGTTGAGGCCACGACCCCGACTACCATCCTCACCTAAAGCGTACGAACACTTATAAACCTTCAGTTACTTATCATTCCACCTCCATTTCCATGTTTGATTCAATCTTTCCATCATCCTTTTTCACATGTCCACCAGCTTCGACCAGCTTGTCGGAGACTCGTCATCCATCTCCATCCGTTCCGATCGATACCCCGCTTCGCCAGCCACCTTCTTGTGCAATTTGATCACCTTTAGACTCGATCCCCAGGTCGAGATTAAGGTAGAAACTCCTCTCCTTCACAGTCGACGGGACTCGAGCTCCATTCCCCATCGCTTCTGCCCTATTTATATGCAATAACATCGACCGGAGCAACACCCTCGAGTCGACTGCCTTTTGCAGGTCTTATCATGCGCAAGGAACCCCTCTCGAGCCTCCAGTTTCTCATGCGGAGCACCTCCACGTGGCTAGCCATAGTCATGACCATCCACTCATTACCACCTCCATCGAACCTCTTAGCTTGACACGCCACACTTCCACGAAGCTACTGGACCTCCTCGATCTTCAATCGGGCTGGCGGATCTCTTCCTTCGCTCTATCAAAGCTCAGCCTGGAGGTGTTCTTCCAGACCATTCCCCAGCCGTTGGATGGACCTCTTTGCTCCAGACATCATCTCACCCATCATCCTTGGTAGCCTTTCAGCTGTTAGATCTGACCCCATCTGACATATCTGACCGCACGTAGTGGACATTCTCTGGACCGTCAGATCTGGGGCTGTCAGTGATCAGGACCGTATGCCAACGCCGCCTCCAGAGCCCGACACGTGTCCTCACGTGTTCCATACGCACCTTGCAAGGGTATATTTCCCTTTCATCCCCAATTAGTTTTGTATTTAGTTTTTAGTCCAATAAAATAATGTTGTAGTTCAGATATTTTGCAATTTGGCCCTTGTAGTTTTATATATTTTCATTTTAGTCCAATCTGTGTGAGCTCACATAGAGTACCTGATGAATCTCTGATTCTCACTCTTTATTTTTTTATTTCAGCTATTTATCTTGGCAAAGCATCATGTATATGCATGTAAATACAATAATTTAGCATTCAGCATGCATTTATTCATATTGCATAATTAGCATGTAGTTGTACATAAATAAAAGAATAAAGGAAAAGAAAAAGGAAGGAGGTATGTAGAATAAATACAGAGTGACCAGAACCCCAAGAGAAGGTCAAGCCTTGACCTATCGCGAAATAAAATCAGTCGAGAGAGATATGGCCTACTTTGTATTGTACATATTACCTATATGTATATATAATTAGTTTTGACACAATTAAATTAAGTCATTATTTTTACCTCCTCGTATATTTTGCTAATAATAATACAAAAAGAAATTAAAAATCAGAAAAATTAATCAAAATAAAATAAAATAACATTTCCCCTTTCATTATACAAATACACATGTATATATGTCACATCCACCATTTATTTCATTCTTGTAAATAATTTGTAAAAAGAAATAAAATTTATTTTGCACTCTTAAAATTATATTGAAAATAAATAAAATATAAAATTGGGGTATTTGTGTAAAAATAACAAAATAAAAATAATTGTACATAATACATAGGTATATTATAATTGTATATAACACTATATTTTGTATATACACTAATTTATTTTTCATTAAAAATAATTAATAATTACTGAAAAATTCCTTGAAAAATAACAAACAATTTTCATAATTTTTTATTTTTAAATTTAAATTAATTTTTTTATTTTAAACGTAATTATCTTTATTTTTCTCTTCTATTTTGTCATGTAGTGTGTTTTGTCCTATTCTAGTCCCCTTTTGATTGGACCACGTCAGAATGTTGACTCCAGTCAACGACTCCTTCCAGGTCGGGTCGGGTCGTCCATCTCTTGTCGGAGCCATTTCCCCATATTTTCGTCCCAGACATGATCACATCTGTCCCTGATTCGTTGCCCGAGCGTCCTCCTAGGATCAGTGATCCTCACTGATACCTACGAATGTGTGGATCTTACTAGGGTTGCGTACTTGCTCTCGATTCTTCCAGTCACTTGGGAATCCTATAAAGTCTCCCATTCCACCTCCGCAGCCCGGGAGCTCGTGCCTCGCCCCTTCCTTCACCCCTAGAAATCTTCGATTGAGTGACAGCTGACGTAGGGCATCTTTAGATCGAAATTTGGTGGTGTTTTCATGCATCTCAGCTACATGGCCGGAGTCCTCCATAGCATCCAGCCTCCCTACCTGCCGCAGCACGGTCAAGGCCACATCCCCGTCTCCTCGCTCCACCTGACCTTGCGGAGTTCTTTAGCACCTTCAGGTAACGTATCTTTCCACTCCATTTTCCATTCCTATCGAATCTTCTATTCTGACTCCTCCATAGCTCATCTACTCCGACCACCTTATCGGAGCTTCACCATCGGCACCCAGCCGCACAGATCGATTCCTCCACTCTCGCTTCACCTCACCCCGTAACCTGATCATCCTAGACCTTACTCCCCAGAGCGAGATTAGGCTCAGTTTCTTTCCCCCACGTACGTCAGAGACCAAAATCCCATTCACCGTCGCTTCCCCTATCCTTCGAAGCAATAACGTGGGCCGGAGCGTAGCCCCGAACCCTCTCCCTTTTGAAGGACTACCCGCGCACTGATGAATCTCAGATTCATCACTCTAAATCTCATTAATTAAGCTCAAATCCCTCAAAATCATTGGCATTTCTTTATTTATTCTGCATAATTAGCATTCATGCATTTTTTGATAAGAATTGCATTTTATCCCTTATATTGGCACAAAATAAGAAGCCAAAAATCCCAGCTAAATGTGACCTGTAAATAGCCTAACTTCCCTAATTTTTAACAAAATTCATGCTAACTCCGAATGAACCAAACTACATCCACTGTGTACATATCACTAACAAGAATAAATGAAAAATACAAAAAAATCACTAACCCAAATAAGTGGACCAAAAACCCAAAACCTAGTTCTAGTATTTCCAGACTAAAACCCTCATATCTTCTTCATCCAGTGTCCGTTTTGATCCTACTCACTTTTGAACTAATGTACATCAATTACCTTCAAAACAAGACCAAGTTCAAGTGAATCGGAGCTCATATGTGAAAGTTGGCTTTTGGGCCTCTTTTGTACATTTTGAATTTTAGCAGTTTTTGACATATTATTTTATGTAAATAATTAACCTTTTTTATCTCATTTCCTTTTTATTTATCTTCTTTGATAAAAGTTTTATTAAAATGCGCAAAATTGCAAATCCAAATTTAGCTTGAAATCAAAGAAACAAATTGAGTCCAAGTCTTCACTAACCGTCTGTACAAAATTGGTCTTCATCGTATTTTATTTTATTTCTTCTTTTTCTTAATGAAAAAAATCCCAAAAAATTAGATTAATGTGTAAATATTTATCTTTCATTTTATCATAATTTTTCGGATGTTTATCTAGTTTAAAAAAATGATAAAAAATTATAAAACCCAAAAATCAAGGTATTCTGTGTACATGGGATACACCAAAAATATCACTTCGTGCAATTGATCGATTTTGATTTGATGTCTTTCATGAAAGTTGTAGATCTCATCGAAACGATCAATTTTTGTGAAGAAACTTTTTCGATCTGAGGTTGTTTGCTATTTATTTTGGATTTTTCAAAAAAAAAAAATTTTCGATTTTTGTGGTGCTGACACATGGCAGCTCCTGGAGCCGCCACATGTCACCCATTTTTTTGTTTATTTTTTTCTTATTTTTATAAAAAAATTAAAAAAATAAAAAACCATACTTACGAGGCACGTGCCTCTTGCACACGTGCCCAAAACGTGCTTCTCGCCCCCTTTTATGACCGTCAAGTGTCACGATATCGATCGTCCGATCTCGGCCGATTGGACGGCCCCTGGATCGTCTCCTTCCTCCCAACAACTTTCCCAATCCGTACTGCCCTTCCTATTTTGCTCCGTTGCCGTCTCCAAATCTCGTTGCCTCGCCACGTTTTTCGCCTCGCGAGATCCCCATCTGCGATCTCCTCCAATCTCCTCGAATCAATCAACTCCGTGAATCCCATTAAGCCTCCAATCACGAACTCCTACCATCACCGGCGTCCCCGTCCTCAACCCTATTAAACACCACCGTGCCACCTCCATAATCCATCCACCGATAGCCATTCAAAGCAGAAGGACAGCGGTGACAGCGTCGCCCCTCCACCTTATCCCCGATGAGGTCCGAGGTTCGAAGCTCGTTGTAGGTGCGGCCAACTTCGCCTACTGCCCTGCTCAGGCCGCCCTTCGATCGTTGTCGAGCATACGACTACGCTACCTCCGACTTCATTTGCCTCAATGCCATCAACTACACTTCAGGACCTCAGCCGCATCTTCTCCGACAACTTCATCGCCACTCCTCCCCGACACAGGATCAGACTTCGTTGACTTCGCCCCTCCGCCGGCCAACATCTTCAACCTCCAGGAGCCACCTGCTTCGACAGTTCCGCCCTCTACGGTCGGGCACAGCCAGAAGGGGCAACCGCCACCGCACCAGCCGACCCTCCTTTGTAGTCCGCCTCGACCGGCCGGGCGTTGGACCCGAGCTCCTCCCCATGTGCAAGGCACGTGACGGGAGGAAACGTCCTCCATCTAACCAAGGGGTCACGTGCATCGCACGTGACTTACTGGGAAAATTGAAGGAGACCCCCATAGATTCGCATATTTTCTTTCCAGTCCGCGCCGACCAAGGGACGCATGCTTAGCACGGGACCTCTTGGAAAATTTGCAAAATTTACCCTCTGACTCACGTTAATTATCTATTAGTCCATTTGTTTCATTTTTTTATTTATATATTACGTAAATACCCCTGTATTCCCCTTTGTTTTGGATAGCTACATTGCATATTTCTATTATTCAAAAATAGGCACTTTGTTCTACGATTAATTCTCTACATTGTGACATATGTATGACATTTCCGTGATCTGTGGTTAATTAATAATTAATTATTTTGTTGAAAATTACATACTTTTCCCAGTTTGAGCTCTGAAATTCATAATTAATTAACCGTTGCTCTAAAAATTACCGAAAAATCATGGATTGTAGAATTAATCATGTTTTACATTGTGGCCAAAAAGAATTGCATTTGTGTGTATCATTTGCCCTGTAAAAATCATTTTGCATATTTTAATATTTTATTTTTAATAGGTATTAAATCTCACATTTTTTAGGTTTAGGACTTTCTGAGATCCATCACCTAGTGATAGATCTTAGATAATTTTATCCCTTCAAAATAATTGAGTTTAATATTTATTTTAATTAAATATTGAAATTCACTTTATTTGTATTTAAAAATTCATAAAAATTCATCTTGCATCTAAAAATTCCCAAAAAAAATTATAGTGCATTCATTTCATCACAATATCATCTTGGCCAAGTTTCATATTTTTAGGACATCGTTTGATCGATGTTTACATTTTTAGTCCCTAAAATAGGCCAAAATTGCATTTTGCATCTCTAATTTCATAAAAAATACAAAAAAAGAACGCCTCTAAACTGTGCATGAACTTTGATAAACATAATTCTAGATTATTCCTTTACCTCATTGAGTTTGACCTTGGGGCTTGCCTAAGTAAAATAAACATAAAACCACATTATTAAAAATTGATTAAATTTTATTGTGGTTATTTCTTGACCGATTCTGGCTGCCCGCCTACAACGAAATGACAAATTATTTTAAGCGAACGACAATTCACGCATTTTAACATCGGCTATTCCGGAACCGTCAGATGGTGTCGTTGCCGAGGAGGCAAACGACTTAGTTTTTTGTCTTAAAATTTTTGTTCAGTTTCTGCGTTCAGGTAATCTGACCCCCGAATGTTTCATTGTAAATTCCATTTTTTCCTGCATTTATTTTATTTTAATTTCAGCATTTATTTTTCTTATTTTATTTTTGATTTATTTTTGAGTCACTCTCTTACACCATCTCTCTTATTTTTCTTGCGAGGTACCTGGCGTACGTGGAGTGGTTTTTCAAGATCCGACACATCTTCACCGACATCCGAGAAAAGTCGCAATTAATTTAAGATCGAGTCTAGTCGTGAGAGAGCGTAGAGTCTAGGAATTTATTTTCAGGAATTTCTAATTTCTGTAATTAATTGCTCATATATAGCGGTGTCTACTTGGACTCTCGTGTGTGTAAAAAAAGACCTTGAACTTTTTCTGTGGTGTGTCGTGGCATGTTTCACTCTGCGGTGAGGGTGGGGCCCGACTTGAGTGGCGCTTAGGATAGACCTGCACATACGACTCCTAGAGCATTTACATTCTTTATTATACTCGTAGGACCTAGGGCCACACTTCACTTTAATTGAGACGCACATTAGATCGTTCAATTTAGTCAAATTCAACTCAATTCTTCCCCGCTAATAGAACTTTCTGTTAGGTGCGGTTTTTCATCGGCTTGCATTCATTTAGAATAAACTTTCAATTCTTGTATTGCATCCCACATGGAGATTGTGAGGATTCACTGTAAGTCTTCTAACTGAGCATACACCATAGTTTTTCGCGTGCATCGGCTTTTCCCGAATCTCTCCCTTTTTGTCAGACTGGATGGTAGATGTGTATTTGTGCTCACTTAATTTTTTTAGTGATCGCCTAATTAAAATTGGGACTGCTAAATATAGCCAATTTTAAAACCGATAAAATCAAGAACTTTTGCCGGAGAGCAACCCCGGCCTTGGATTCTTTTATTTTTCTGAGTGAGCGAGAGACGACACTTAAGGATAGAGCCCAAACCTGGATTTTCATATTGATATTGATTCTACCAAAAACGATTAGCTACTTCTCAGTGAGGATCTAACGGGTAGCCGGCAAACGGTCCAGATTTCCTAAGCAGAGTGGGTGGTTTAGAGGACACTGCGTAAGGCTCCATCCTCAAGTAACAGGTAGACATTCTACGGTCCGTACCTACATCCATACTGGCTGAAAGTAGGTGCAACTAGTTGTAAGAACTCGGGCTAGTCATTAAGAAAATTTCCAGCACATAACATCTTGCTAAATTCTTTCCAAGATTGTCTTATCACCAATTAAAATTGAAAATAAAGTTGTCGAACTCTTATGGCTTCATTCTGTGAGTTGGTGAACCTGGGGGTTTGATTTGTGTTTGCACTGGTGTGCATAAACAAATTTCAAAGATCAAAAGCCATGCTTTTGTACCCTCAACCTCCTTGATAAAAATTTCTTTTAAATATCATGTGCACTTGCACCGAGATCAACCATGACAATTCATCCTCTAACTCCTTTGACAAAAATTGGACAATGGTACGAATATCCATCTGACCTATATTATGAAAATGAATTTGTCTCGATTATGCCCAAATCAACTGAACACTCTTCCTTCAATAATCATCCAACACTTGCGGGAGACTTTCACTCGCGAATGAATCCGATCCCCTCATTGAATTCCAAGCCACTATACTCAAATCATCCTACCACCCATGACCACATACCATCTTTGATTGAAACGTCATATTCTCGGCTTCTCGCTAATGAACTATTTCAAGATCAAATTATTTTTAAGTCTCATGACTGGCCGAGAAACCAAACCCGGATGGAGAGACACGTACTTAATGATCATCAATGTTTGATTGACCATGATGATCAGATCCCTATTGACCAATCTGAGTACCACTCCTTTGATCAATCAATTCATATAGAGGACCAAATGGATGATATGGACACATATGCACCCTGTATGACTCCATTATTTGAGGATACAATCAATAATGACCATGGAAGTAGACTCTACTCCAACCAGCACTGCATGCCTGAGTCACGGCATGTTGAGTATTAGACCTACACATTCATGCAAAATCCTTCCACTGAGTAGCCTCCTTCCATAGTTTTTGAGGAGAAATTTTCAGAAAATAATGATCATATATAGGATATTCCAAGAAACTCTCCTCTCAGCACATACAAGAAAATGGAATATGAAATTATTAATTCTCAAATGCAAAAACACACCGACTGCTCCCATGATTGATCATGAACAGAATTTTGAGGATGATATTTCCAGAATAAATAAGAGATTCAATATAATGGAGGATAGATTTCTAAAGTTTGCCGACCGATTAATTTCACTCTCTGATAGCTCGGACATAAAAATAGATGAGGAAATGAATGGATCTCATTTTGATAAATTTGAGGATATTCAGAAACCTAGGGACGATTCTGACAGCGACACTTCTGCATATTACTGTCCTAGAAATGACTATGCGTCTGACTCATACTCGGAACATCAAAGCCCCTTCTCATCTACAGAAGACACCATCACACCACACCACACAGAAAATACAAAAAAATGAAATATTAGAAAACACCCAAAAAATCAAAAATACAGAAAAATTCATAAAAATTGTGACTGAAGAAGATCTGAAGAATTGGGATCCTGCTTTATGGGAAGCACAGAGAAAAGATTGATTTTTGAACTTCCCTTTATACAGGCCAATGAATACTTCCCCGACCTTAAAGGATTTATAATGGACAAATTAATGATGAAAAAGTCAGGCAGGATAAGAACAAAGACTGAAAGACATATTTTGTCAATGGCCTCCTCCTTGGTGTTGAGGAGAAAAACCGAGCCGCATAGTGAAGCGGTTGCCCAGATTTAACTGTGGAATTAAAGACACAATTTTCACCCGTGCTCGAATTGATGACGATTTACTGATCAATATCCTCCCGACCTCTATATTTCACAAACTCTAGCTCAGACCGATCAGTAAGATACAAGAGATTGTTCAATTGGTCGATCAATCAATAAAGCGACTGAGAGGAATCATTTCTGTCATCATTACATTCCAAGGTGCTCCGCTCAAATTAGACTTCATGATAATTGATATTAAGCATCAAGGAGAATTCACCCAATCTCCAATCATTCTCGGAAAGCCTTTGTTAGAATTGGCTAAGGCAATTATTGAGTGTGAGACTCATGAAATCAATTTTACAGCATTGGAAGCACTTCGATCTCACCCAGTCTTTGAGGAACCATGATTCTCTGAGGCAACCCACGAAGTCCTCGACAATGGTAACCATGAAGCGGTAGAAGAGCCCTACCCCGTTGCTACATCTGAGATAGAGGTTGTTGATGAGACTATTGGTTTAGAGACTCTCCCCCCTGCTCCATTCCTAACCGCTCTCACCATGGAAAATCAAATGTATGAATCATATGATTCGGATACTTATGCATGGTCGCACCCTGGGTCAACCTATTCTGACTACCTTGATCACATTAGCTCGACACAGGAATGCTCCAACATCAAATTAATTAAGAACGAACATGTAGAGACTCTCCCCAGTATTTTAATTCCTGCGGATCTCAAAATAGAAGAATGTTTCTTATATGATCTTGAGGGGCAACCTACTCTGAATACCTTGACCAAAACTTCCTAAATCAAGAGTGCACCATCATTAAGAAGACTAAGAACAAACACACAGGACGAACACCGACCAAGGAGAAGAATTCCAATGGTTATTCATCTGGAGACTCAAGTGGACCAACAACTTCACGAAACAAAATGACTACTCCTTCATCGAAAAAGAAAGTCACCTTTGACCTTCTGGAGGAGGAATCATATGATGATCCCTCATAAGGTCCGGAAAAGGTAATCTACATGAGTGAGGTCTACTCGGCAGTTCTAAAACCATATCTTCGCAAGGATCCAAAATGCGACTCCCTTTGGACGACTCCCATTCCTCACTATTATTAATAAAAAGCTGATGCTCCTGCACTCAATAAATACACTGGAATCATTTCTTAAGAGCTGACTGAGAATGGTGCTTCAGAATATTCATCCAAGGACAAATCGCTTGATCCCAAGAAGGAACGAATTCTAAGAAAACCACTGAAGAAACAAAAAGATAAGAATATCTGGAATGTGTCCACTTTCTAATACTATTCCTCTGAGGATAACTCTGATGATGGTTACCTTTCATCTGACTCATACGCTTCATCAACTATCCATCATGATTTTTCTGAGGAAAACACTGATAATAGTTGGGAATCATATGCTTCATCTACATCTCGTCATTACGATCTCCCACCACAGGCTCACAAAAAGATCGGCCGAAAATTGCCTTAATCATCGGCTATCCACCCTCCCACCCGACCACATCGGTATCCTTGTACAGCTTCTTCCTCTACTTAGGTCAATGCCTAAGTATTGGGGGGGATCGATGCCATATGTATATACCATTTACCTCATCAAACTCCTTCTCACGATCGCCTCATTTCCACCCTTCCTCTGTACTTAGGCTGACAAGAGCCTAAGTATAGGGGGAACTGATACCCGTCTGTATATACCCTCCTAATTCACATATCCCGATCACTTTATTTTCGCTCTTCTTCTATACTTAGACTGCTCACAACCTAAGTACGGGGGGGCAGACCGATGTAACTATTTTGTTTTCTTTTGCACTCTCTTACGCTTAGCCTGAGGTATGTATTCTTTACGCTTCTTGTGCTCGGATGACACAATACTCGCTATGTATAGGGGGTTTGTATATATACTGTGTATATATTTTACCCATATCACGTACTTTCTAATAAGTCTATATGTATTTACGGGATGGGTAATTAATTTGAAAAGAAATAACAACAAAAAAATAAAAAGAAAAAAGAGTTTTGCTACTAACACTGACTGTGTCCAACCCAAAATATTTGAAAAAAATGGCTTCTTATTCATTTTTGCATATAAAACAACAAAAAAATCCCTTGGATAACAAAAAATAAAAAAAATCAAAAGTCCAAAAAAATTGTGTCTACATTTCACACACCTTCACTTCATCCAGCGGTACATTCATTTGCATATGTGAAAAGCCTTTTGGTTCTGAATCGAGTTATGACCAGAAATCGAGAGTGACCTGGACTTGACCTTAATCCACCTAATTTTCAGAGGAGCTTCACCGAAAAAGAGCATTTTAGAATCTTCAGGTCTTTGACTTAATTCTTTAAGTTCGACATGACAATATGCAGCATTTGACTCTTAGTGTCTAACCTGGTCTCTTCATTCTGGGTACAACTCTTGAATAGGGAATTAATTTGTACTCTCGTACTATGCACTTATCTCAACTCAGAAGGGATGTTGGAAGACTGTGTAAGTTTATTTTCTAGTAGCATGGAAATCTAAAGATCAGAGTACGGGTTGAAATAAAGCTTCGGAAAAGGGATGGACGGCTGGGCACAATTTTTTCTAAGACCCCAAAACATGTACGGAAACAAAAAGATTCTATATCCGTAGAGGCACAACAAGATCCAAGCAGAGCCACCAAAAATCCAAATACAAAGAAGCATTCTACCAAATAAATATCTGACCGAAAAGGTCCAAGCTTAAAAGAAAACCTGTAGATCTTGGTGGACACTCGGCTACACTGGCCAGCCTCACAAGGAGAGGTGACTACACTAGCCAACATCTAGTTCTTTTCTCCTTATTCTAACTTCTCCCCCATTTTGATTGTGAACACAACGCAACAGACCTTAGAAGGAAATACCTGACTCCTCGAGGACGAGTTAATGGAGAGGATGTTTGCATGATAGCCTGGCATTCTGGATGGGAAGAGCTAAAACCTTTCACACACATGAGTCGATTGTTTAATGTTCATAGGGTATGCTTTGGGAAGAGGATTGATCTAAGATGACTTCTGAGCCGAAACAGTGACAAAGATGTGTAGAACTTGAAGGTTATTTATTTTAAATTTCTAAATCTCACATAATTTCTGCCAAACTAATAGTCCAAAGGTCGATTCTAGTTTCATTTTCACCTTCAGCTCACTGTCTTGGTATGGAACCCAATCTCATTTAACCTCATGGAATGCTCAGGGACGAGTATAGTTTATGTATAGGGGGATGATGAATCTCAGATTCATCACTCTAAATCTCATAATTAATCTCAAATCCCTCAAAATCATCGGCATATCTGCATTTATTTTGCATAATTAGCATTCATGCATGTTTTGATAATAATTGCATTTTATCCCTTATTTTTGTACAAAGTAAGAAGACGAAAATCCCAGCTAAAATTGACATGTAAATAGCCTAACTTCCCTAATTTTTAAATAAATTCATGCTAACTCTGAATTACCCAAAACCACCTCTACTGTGTACATATCAGTAACAAGAATAAATGAAAAATATAAAAAAAAATCACTAACCCAAATAAGTGGACCAAAAACCCAAATCATAATTCTAGGATTTACGGACTAAAACCCACATTTCTTCCTCATCCAGTGTCCATTTTGATCCTACTCACTTTTGAACTAATGTACATTCAATTACCTTCAAAACAAGACCAAGTTCAAGTGAATCAGAGCTCATATGTGAAAGTTGGATTTTGACCCTCTTTTGCACATTTTGTATTTTAGCAGTGTTTGACCTATTATTTTATGTACATAATTAACTTATTTTATCTCATTTCTTTTTCAATTATCTTCTTTGATAATTTTTTTCTTAAAATCCGCAAAAATTCAAAGCCAAATTTAGCTTGAAATCAAAGAAACAAATTGAGTCCAAGTCTTCACTAACCGTCTGTATAAAATTGGTATTTTTCGTTTTTTATTTTATTTCTTCTTTTTCTAATTAATAAAAATCCAAAAAAATAGATTAATGTGTAAATATTTATCTTTCATTTTAACATATTTTTTCTTCAGATTTTTATCGGGTTTAAAAAAATGACAAAAAAATTATAAAACCAAAAAATCAAGGTAATCTATATACGTGGGATACCCCAAAAATATCACTTCATGCAATTTATCGATTTTGATTTTAATGTCTTCATGAAAGTTGTAGATCTCATCAAGAAGAGCAATTTTCGTGAAGAAACATTTTCGATCCGAGGTCGTTTGCTATTTATTATGGATTTTTCAAAGTTTTTATTTTCTGATTTTTGTGATGCTAACACGTGGCCGCTCGTGGAACCGCCACGTGTCACCCAATTTTGAATTTATTTTTTTTTCATTTTTTATTAAAAAATTAAAAGATTAAAATACCGCACGTGCGAGCCATGCGCCTCTTGCGCACGTGCCCAACACGTGCTCCTCGTCTTCTTTTATTGCCGCCACGTGTCACGATATCGGTTGTCCGACCTCAGCCGATCGGACGACCCCTGGATCGTCTCCTTCCTCCCAGCACCTTTCCCAATCCGCACTGCCCTTCCTCTTTTGCTCTGTCGCCATCTCCAAATCTCGCCGCCTCACCGCGATTTTCGCCTTGCGAGATCCTGCCTGCGAGCTCCTCCAATCTCTACGAATTAATCAACTCCATGAATCCCATTAAGCCTCCAATCATGACCTCCTACCATCGCCGGCGTCTCGGTCCTCAACCCTATTTAAACGCCTCTATGCCACCTCCATAATCTATCCGTTGATAGACATTCATAGCAGAATGACGGTGGTGACAGTGCCGCCCCTCCACCTTAAACCCGACGAGGTCTGAGTATCGAAGCTCGTTGCAGGTATGGCCAACTCTACCTACTGCCCAACTTCGGCCCCCTTTCGATCACCGTCGAGCCTACGACTACGCTACCTTCGACTTCATTCGCCTCAACGCCATCGACTATGCTTCAGGCCCTCAGCCGTGTCTTCTCTGACAACTTCATCGCCACTCCTCCCCGACACAGGATCAGACTTCATCGACTTCGTCCCTCCATCGGCCAACGTCTTCGACCTCCAGGAGCCTCCTACTCTGACAGTTCCGCCCTCTACGGTCAGGCACTGTCAGAAGGGTCAACCACCACCGTACCAGCCAACCCTCCTACGTAGTCCGCCTCGACCGGCCGGGCGTTGGACCTGAGGTCCTCCCCACGTGCGAGGCACGTGATGGGAGGAAACGTCCTCTATCTAATCTAGGGGTCACGTGCATCGCATGTGACCTACTGGCAAAACTGCAGAAGACCCTACAGAGATCCACATATTTTCTTTCCAGCCCCCGCCGACCAAGCATGTGACCTCTTGGTAATTTTGCAAAATTTACCCCCTGACTCACGGTAATTATCTATTAGTCCTTTTGTTTCATTTTTATATTTATATATTGCATAAATACCCCCGTATTCCACCTTTGTTTTGGATAGCCACATTGCATTTTCTATTATTCAGAAATAGACACTTTCCTATACGATTAATTCTCTACATTATGACATGTATGACATTTTTGTGATCAATGGTTAATTAATAATTAATTATTTTGTTGAAAATTACATACTTTACCCATTCTAAGCTCTGATATTCATAGTTAAATAACCGTTACTCTAAAAATTGCCGAAAAATCAAGTATTGTAGAACTAATCGTGTTTTACATTGTGCCCAAAAAGAATTGCATTTGCATGCATCATTTGCCTTATAAAAATCATTTTGCATATTTCAATATTTGATTTTTAATAGGTATTAAATCCCACATTTTTGAGGTTTAGGATTTTTATGAGATCCACCACCTAATGATATATCTTAGATAATTTTATCCCTTGAAAATAATTGGATTTAATATTTATTATAATTAATATTGAAATTCACTTGTTTGCATTTAAAAATTCATTTAAAAATTTGCATCCAAAATTTCCAAAAAAATACACTGCATTCATTTCATCATAATTATCATCTTAGCCAAGTTTCATATTTTTCAAAAATCATTTGATCGATATTTACATTTTTAGTCCCTAAAATAGGCCAAAATTGCATTTTGCATTTCTAATTTCATAAAAAATATAAAGAAAAAAGACTGCCTCGAAAACCGTGCACGAACTTTGATAGACATAATTCTTGATTGTTCCTTTGCCTCCTTGTGTTCGACCTTGGGACTTGCCCAAGTAAAATAAACATAAAACCACGTGATTAAAAATTGATTAAATTTTATTGTGGTTATTTCTTGACCGATTCTGATTTCCCGCCTACAACGAAACGACAAATTATTTTAAGCGAACGACATATTCACGCACTTTGACATCGACTATTACGAACCATCATGCACCAGGGAGCGGTATGGAGTCCTCGTTGCTCAAGCGGAGCAGCTCCAGGAGGAGTTCACCACTGGCCACCATCGACCGTCGTCACCTCCATCGGAGCCATCCAACGGGAGAGGAACTTCATTGCGACACTCCAGGACCCAAGGGTGACTAGATCGGAGCAGTGGATCACCTCCATTGTCCGATTGAAGTTCATCCATGTGTAGGTCTTCTAAATCCTCCGCTCACCGTTGGATGCTCTCATTGCTGCCAGATTCCACCATTCCCGTTCAGTAGCAACATCCTTCCTGCTATAGGATCTGATTCTCTAGAGCCATCTGACACGTACGTAGCCGATCGGATCAGAGGAGTGCGATCGATTGTAGGGAATGATCAGAACCGCAGGATAGCGACCCCTCCCACATGCGCCACGTGTCTCTGTAGGGGTAGATTTCTATTTTATCGTTCCCTATTTTGCATTTACTTTTTAGTCTTATAAATATTTGTTATAGATAATTTCATATCAGATAATTTGCAGTTTGGACCCCCAGTTTTCTTGTATTTGCATTGTAGTCCCTCTGAATCTAAGGCATGAGTAGTCCCACGCGACCTGTTAGGTATTTTCATGTCCAGTCCTAAACTCTCTGGTTGTTGTTGATTGAATCTTATGTTTTGAGAATTGTACTTATGCCCTTATGAGCTTGGGTCACGTGTATTGTGCATGTTTATTTGGCTAATTTGCAATCTAGGCCCTTAGCTTTTAAGTGTGTTATTATTTGGCTTAAAACTTTATTTTAATTGCAATAAGGTCCCTGTGAACTATCTGTTTTGTTTTTAGTTAAACAATTATCAAATTAAGTCCAAATATTCTATAAAAATTACTGTTAGCTCCTTCTAACACGTAATATTTATTGTAATTTTTGTATAAATTTTGTTGTCTTTTATTTTCTAAAAATAAAAAAACCTAGAAAATTTGCTTTGTCTATTTTATAAAATACATAAAAATTATAAAAATTGTGTTAAAATTCTAAAAAAGTTAGTGTTTGTTTGCTTTACCTCCAGTAGAAGTTTTATTTTAAAAATTATCATAAAACCCCTAAAATTCTTAAAACTCAAAAAAATTTAAAAAATCATTAAAATTTCAAAAAAAATAAAAAAATAGGATTTTCGTTTTTGTTTATATATCTTTTTATTTGCTTTCTCATAAAATTCAGATCCAGGACATTAGGACACTTTAAATATTTTTAACTTTTATTTTTTTCTTGGATATGCATTGCTTTCTTGTTTTGCTCTTATTTGAATTTTATAAAATCATATTAAAAGTGAAAAACCTAGAAGGTCACCAAAAATATCTGAATATTTGAAAAACATAAAAATATGTTTATCCCTTATTTTTGAGTATTTTTTGACTTAATCTAAATACAAAAGGTTGCGCTTGTTTTCATCTTAAAAATATAAAAATATTTGTAAAATTAAAAATTGATAAAAATATACATTTTATTCTCTGATTCAAACTACTTCGTATGTTTACTTGTGCTCCTTAAGTTCGACCCTGGTCGCAATACTAGGTTAAAATAAAATAGCGGAGACCACTGACATTGATTTTGTGCCTTGATTGTCTGATTTGTGTGGTTTCTATTTTCTTATCGACTTAGCTTTGTGATTTGGGTCACAATGACCTTCTGATTATTTGATTCCTTAACTTGAGTGATAAAGCTTGTCATCAGAATGGCGTCGTTGCCGGGGAGCACATCTTAGTAGCTTTTCAGATTTTCTGCCTATTTGTATCTCTAGCTATTATAACGGTTTTCTGACCTGCTTTTGTTTCATTTTCCATGCGAGGAACTGCTCGAGGGCACTTTGGAGGAGACATGTACCTGAGGAGGAGTAGAAGTAGAGCAGGATTCAGTTATTGCTTTTAGAGATTAGATAGAGTAGAGTAGAGTAGAGTAGAGTAGTTTATTTCCAGCACCTTTTATTATTGTCGTAATAATTCAGGACCTTGGACACTCTTCTCTCTTAGATTCTTATATCGAGGTCTGTTTCACTGAGAATCAGTGTGCTCGGGGGATCTTACCACATTTTTCATCGATTTTAATTTATCGCATTTTTTCTATTTGATTCCCGCAGAATTTGGCACATAGAGTTAGGATTTTTCTTGATTGTGACGTAAATAACTTAAGGCTCAATCCCTAATAGATTGCTTGCACCTATAGTTCGTAATTGGACCTTATTAATAATTCTTAATAAAAAGTAGCATGATTGATTGAGAGGTCACGTGCCACTAGAGGCGGTATACATCACGTGAAGGATCCATTGTGACAGGCACCGATCGCCATCCGAGACCGGACATTGACCTCTCTCTCTAATTAGTTAACTATTGTGCTTCACTATCTTTAGAAATTTCTCGGCTTAAGGTCGTTTTCTTTGTGCATCATCTAGATTAGTTATAATTCTATCTTTTAATTTATGCACGGATCACCTTGCATGTAGAGTGCTGGAGTCCGTATACGCATCTCTTACTTTGCATGCATCATAGTGTTTGATCGCGCATCGGCTTTTTGACTTCTTCCCATGTTTTTGGACTTAAAATAATAAGGAGAACGATAAAATCATTAGGTATTGTTTGATTTTGAAAAATACCGAAAAAGTGAAAATCATAAAATTGGGATTGTTTAAGCAAACTTGACCCTAAAACTCACCTCATATAAAACATTTGTTTTAGGGAGAGTCACCCCCTCATTGTTTGGTTTTCTTGAGCACGAGAGTGACCCGCACACTAGGCTAGAGCCATACCTGAACTTCCATCAGAATATTAGTCTTGGGATTAGTCGTTCTCCAGTGAGGATCTCTCCGGTAACCGGTAAAGCGGACCGTGACGTCCTTAACAAATTGAATTGATCGGGTAGCCGGTAAATGGTCCGCAATTTATATTGGTTGGGAAAGATCTAGCTTTGGGATCGGGCCAGTCTGTTGGGAGCGTCGGGTTCCTACCAGCTCGCTTAATCGCTCTACAAGACTGATTTATCACCTAAAATAAAATTGATAAGATAATCGACTGATCCTTTACGGTCATCAGCTCTCGTGTTGAGTAGGTGAATTGGGGGATGTGCCTGTTGATCTTCATTGCTTTCCGGATCTCATCTGCACTCATTCCCATATCACGATGATGGGCCGGAGATCCCTAAGACTACCTTAGGTAGACCCACTCTCGAGCACTCCGCCTCATTCATATAGGGAGGTTCTAGAGACCATAGACCTGCTCTCTAAACCTGAGTTCGATTCCGTCTTGTTCTCCCTTGAACACCCTTCTTCCAGTCCTGAGGTATCCGAGAAGACACCAACACAAGTATTTGTACATTTGACGACACCTGAGTTTGGGTCTTTTTCCATTGTGGAGACCGGCAAGATGGACTGCAGTGAGGAGTGCACCGACGGATAGACCCAAGGTTCGACCTATGTTCTAGATCTGGGCACCATCAAGAACACACTTCTAGCCTCTCTGGAGACGACGAAGAGAGATATTAGAGATCAAGGAGCCGTTATGGAAGAGGTGCACCGTGAGTTAGCATAGATGTGAGCTGATAGAGGAGAACCGAACCAAGCAGCTGGTGGAGGTATACCAGAGGCTGGAGGAGGAGCAGACGGACACCCGTAGGATCAGCCTGAGATAGTCATACAGCCAAGACCGATGAGACAGTTGCACAACCCTGGTGCAACCCTCACCCATCGTTGAATCCAACTCCCAGAGATTCTGGGCGACTTCAAGCTCGGCCCCCAGATGATTCAGCTCTTGCCCAAGTTCCATGGGCTAGACACCGAGGAGCCGCATATGTATTTACAAGAGTTTGAGATGATCTGCAGAATAGTCCACAATAGATTTGTGGATGAGGATACCATCAAGATGATAGAGTTTTCATTATCCCTCGTCGATAGAGCATCCTATTGACTGAAGCATTTAGGGAGATACGTTACCACTTGAGAGTAGCTCCGAATCGAGTACTTGAACAAGTACTATCCATTCGATCGGACCAATGCAACGAGGGCCCTGTTCAACAACTTCACAATGATCCCCATGAGCAGTTCCATGAGGTGTGGGGATCGATTTCGTGAGCTCATCGACCGGTGTCCACACCATAATATATCCAAGCCCAATCTTATTCAGAGCTTTTTTTGTGGGCTGACACCGGAGTTGCAGGGGCTTGTTAAAGCTTCTCGTGGGGGCTCCTAGGTTTGGGCCATCTATGAGGAGATGGCTGAAAAGTACACCGTGATGTCCTAGACCCGAGTCTACACCCAGGGGAAGCCCCTTCCACAGATCGTGTCCTATCAGAGGATAGCACGGGTTGATGCGAGTCCATCCACTTCGTCAACAGCAACATCATAGGTAGAGTCGTTGACGGCTGGCATGGGTATCATTAGTGAGAAGTTGGACCACATAGAAATTATTGAGAAGAAGTAGTGCCATGATAAGACGCAGATTGACCAGTTGGCACAGACTCTCAATGACCTGAAGACCCAGATCATGTGTCTCTAGGAGACACAAACGACTTCTCAGCCCTGTCTCAAGTCACGAGCTGACCCTAGCTGTAGCAGCTCTTCCTAGCACTCCATCCAGTATCGCCAGGTTCACCACATCCAGGCGGAGCCGGTTCAGCTGTTGTAGCAGCAGTACTCTCAGCCACCGCCATCTCAGGATATTCAAATGGTGGTGCACTAGTAGGATCAACCACTGGGAGTACTTCCCCCATTCCCTTACAAGCAGAAGTCGTTGATGTAAGTCAACGGGATTTGGTATGACTGACAGTAGCCTGGGATCCACTGAGATCATCTCGAATTCAGGTGGTCTACCGGAGGCACCTCGTCCCAGCAGCAGCCTCCAGCTCAGAGTGGACAGTTTAGCCAGCTGCAGCAGCAGCCCCAGTACTCCCACAAGCAGTAGCATTACTAGTTGGGTCCTCGTCCTTACCAACAAGGACAACAGTGGAGGCAGCAACAGTAGCCTCAATAGTTCACTCAGCCTGCCCCTCACCAGTACTAGAGCCAGCCTCATTTTCAGCGAGGCAACTCCTCTGGTTCTCATGGGCCAGCCTATGAGAACCCCTCCCTTGATGATCTAGCCCCTCTTCTCTCATGCCAGCATGCATCCTTTAGGCGGGAGATGGACGAGTTTCGTTAGGAGATGAGGGATATCATAAAAAGAAGACTGTCATACCAGCTCAAATCGAGCCTATTCCGAACAACCTCAAGAGGAAGTTTGAGCAGGTACAGTTCACCGAGACCACCACTCCTACTGAGTCATTGGGTGATATTTCTTCATACACATTTGATGCTGATTTTGTGTCACTTAGGAGCGGTAGGATGCCAGCCAGCGGCACCTCGTCTGAGAGATGACACCATGATGAGCTAGGAGCGGTAGATGAGGAGGATAGCGGTGGTGATACCGTTGATGATGATGTTGATGACGGTGGTGTTGAAGCCACCAAGGATGATGATCCAGTCAAAGTTATTGAGGGCGTCGCTTCTCCAGATGCAGTTGGTGGTACTGACGCCACCAGATTACCTAATGTTGAGCTAGAGCATGGTACTGAGGTCGTCGCATCACCAGATGTTGTGGGTGGTACTGATGCCACCATTTCTATTCCATTTATGCTTCCTCCTATTTTTGTATCTAAGGACAATATGAAAAAGGCCAAAAAATAATAAAGGAAAGATTTCTTCATCTTTGAGTCCATATGTGATGCATGATGACCCTTGCATGGATTCCATTCCTTCTCAGCAGCAGGAACCTCTATCTTGACCTCTATCTGAGGAGGGACCAAATATCCCCTTCCCTCAAGCACTTGACTTGATGAAGGAGAATAAAAAAGAAAATCCAAAAAAGAACCAGCAGTTAAAGTTCAACCAGCAGATGATAGATAGATTCCATATCCAGCTAACTCTACAGGAGGTACTTGAGCTCATCCCTCTCTTCTAGATGAACTTGAGAGAGAAGACCACTATTCGTAGGAAGAGAAGGAACCATCATGCAGAGATCCATGTGCTCACTCGTGCCACCTTCTTCGCCATCCAGAACCGTCTGTCAGCCAAGAGGCCAGATGCAGGAGCTCCTTATGTCAGATGCCACATTCATGAGTAGAGATTCGATCGTACTTTATTAGACAGTGGCTCTTCCATTAACCTACTTCCAACATCCTTACTTGACCGATTTGAGTTTGGCCCTCTTCGACAAAGCAGGACAATCCTTTAATTTATTGATTGATCTGTCAAGAGGCCGAAGGGGTTGTTGAAGGATGTGGTCGTCACAGTTCAGGGTGTGAAATTCCCCGTGGAATTCATTGTGTTGGACATGGAGATCCTTGAGTCGGTGACAGATACCCCCATCATCTTCGAACGCCCATTCTTGTACACAGCCAAAGCGGTGTCCGACCATGATAGCGAGAAGGTTTACTTTTGCGTTGAGGGCAAGAGTATACAAATAGAGATGATTGACGAGACCAGAGCATGATATTCGGCTTGCTCAGCGCAGTATAGTAATACATAGCATATGACAAAGGCAGAGTGAGACATCAACCATGAGTATGATTTTGTGATCATCGATGATGAAGTTGCTTGGTCTAACCCCGTTTCACGAGCCCTTCTCTCACCTTCAAATACTGCAGATTTACATCTTCTAGCAGAGGAGAGTTCGGAGAGCACACTCTTGGACGAGGACACATTCGAGGCCGACGGCCGCGTTCAGGATAGCGAGACAGAGTACATATCTTTTGATTCTGATTCAGATCCCTCAGATTTAGACATAGACTGGGATGATTTTGATGACTATTTGCCTTGTCTGATTCCAACAGAGGCAACAGCTAGGGCAGAGATTGAGCCATCACTGAGTACAGACACAGTAGCAGGGCCATCTTTACCAGATATTCATGATCAGTGAGAGTTTTCACATTAAGATCTGGTTGCATTCATCAAGACATTTCAGAAGCCAGATTTGCCTGCTCCCAGTCGCCCAAAATTGAAGCCTTTGCCACAGTCCCAGAAGTATATAGATTCCTTGCGGGTGAGCATGAGATGTATCCAGTCATTATGTAAGCAGATTTGACTGGAGAGCAAGAATCTTATTTGATGGAGGTTTTTGAAAGGAACTGCAAGGCGATAGGATGGAGTGTAGCTAATCTCCAGGGGATATGTCCAGCCCTATGCTCCAACCATATCTACTATCTCAAAGAGGACACGAAGCCATCGCTTGAGTTCCAGCGACGGCTGAACCCGAATCTTCAAGAGGTGGTCATGAAAGAGATATCCAAATGGTGGAGCACCGATTTTATCTACCCCATCTCTAACTCCAAGTGGGTTAGTCTATTGCATGTGGTGCCCAATAAGACAAGCATCACTATAGTTGTGAGTGAGTCTGGAGAGGAGATCGCTACCTGGGTACCCACTTCATGGAGGGTCTGTGTGAACTACAGACGATTGAATCAGGCCACCAAGAAGGATCATTTCGTGCTGCCTTTTATTGGTCCGATTATAGAGAGGCTAGCTTTGAAGAGTCATTACAATTTCCTTGACGGGTACTCAGGCTACAATTAGGTTGCCATAGCACCCGAAGACAAGGATAAAACGACATTCACCTGTCCGTTTGGGACTTATGCTTTCAGATGGATGCCCTTTGGTATATGTAATGCCCCAGCAACATTCTTATGATGCATGTTTTCCATCTTCTATGAAATGTTGAGTGATTTGTTAGAGGTCTTCATGGATGATTTCTCGATCTACGGTGACGTGTTTGATGCTTGTGTTCATTGCCCTAGACCGAGTTCTTCAGTGCTGCATAGAGGTCCATCTTATTCTATCTTGGGAGAAGAGTCATTTCATGGTGACTCAGGAGACGGTGCTTGGTCATATTATCTCCAACAGGGGCATGGAGGTTGATCCGACCAAGGTGGATATCATTAGGAAACTCGATCCACCGTCCAACCTACGGCAGTTGCGGTCTTTTATGGGGCATGTGGGTTTCTACCGATGTTTTATTCAGGACTTCAGCAGGATTGCTCGATCTCTTACTGATCTGCTAATGAAAGACATCCAGTTCATTGTAGATGATAAGTGTCTTGTGTATTTTGAGACTCTCAAGAAATTAGTTGTTGTGGCTCCTATCCTTCAGCCGCCTAATTGGTCTCTTCCATTCGAGATCATGATAGATGCCTATGATTTTGCTGTAGGGGTTGTGCTAGGACAGAGGCGGGATGGATTACCATTTGTCATTCACTACGCTAGCCGTACATTTGATGTCGCTTAGCAGAACTACATTATCATAGAGAAAGAGATGCTAGCCGTAGTATTTACCTTGGATAAGTTCAGATCGTATATTCTTGGATCTAGAGTGACTATTTTTACTAATCATACTGCCATCAGGTACCTCAATGCAAAGAAGGATGCCAAAGTAAGATTGACTAGATTGATCCTTTTACTCCAGGAGTTTGATATTGAGATTAAGGATAAAACTGGAGTCAAGAATATGGTGGAGAATCATCTCTCACGATTGGAACATCTTGAGGAATCTGAACATATTGAAACTATCACTAAGACCTTCCCAGATGAGGCTATCCATGCTATCACCTCGCTCCCGTAGTACGCTAACATTGTGAACTATCTTGTTGCCAAAAAAGTTCCACATGGTTGGCCCATACAGCGACATGAGACCTTCCTTGCGAATGCCAAGTCGTACCATTGGGAGGATCCCATCACTTATCATGAAGGAGGAGATAACGTCTAGCATCGGTGCATTCATCAGAAGGAGCACCATAGCGTCCTCACTTACTGCCACAGGCTTGAGGCAGGAGGACATCATTCAGGAAGGAGAACAGCACATAAAGAGCTCCAATCCGTCCTATTGTGGCCTACCCTATTCAAGGATTCTGATAAGTTCTTGAAGAGGTGTGCTAACTATCAGAGGATGGGCACTTGTGGATAGCATGATATGATGCCAATGCAGCCCATTCACTTCTGTGAGGTTTTCGATGCATGGGGCACTGATTTAATGGGTCCATTCCCCAAGAGTCAGGTATTCGAGTACATTCTATTGACCGTTGATTATGTGAGTCATTGGGTTGAGGCCATACCTGCCTGAACCGCAGATGCTAGGACTGTTTACAGATTTTTGAGGAAGAATATCATTTCACAATTTGGGGTGCCTGGAGATTGATATTTGGTAGGGGGTCTCATTTTATCAATGACAAAGTAAAGGCCCTTGCTAACTAGTTCATCATAGACCATCAAGTAGCCACTCTATATCATCCTCATACCAATGGTCTTGTTCAAGTATCGACAAGGAGATCAAGATGATATTGCAAAAGGTAGTCCGCTCAGACCGAAAGGATTGGTCACAGCTTTTAGACTCGGTCTTGTGGGCATATCAGACTTCCTTCAAGAAACCTTTGAGTACGTCTCCCTTTCATCTCATTTATGGCAAGACATGCCATTTACCTGTGGTGATAAAGCATAAGTCACTTTGGGTTGTCACTGAGATATTAATGGATCCAGAGACTATAGGAGATCAAAAGAAGGTAGAATTGGAAGCCCTAAAGAGCTTAGAAATACAACCTTTTCGAGCATCCAACAGTATAACGAGCGAATGAAGATATGACATTATTCTCATACCAGCCCTAAATAGTTATAGCCAAACCAGAGAGTATGGTTGTTTCATACCAGGCTGAGACTATTTCTAGGGAAATTGCAGAGTAAGTGGAAGGGATTATACTTGGTCCGAAAGGTGCATGACAATGGTAGCATTGACACATCTCAAATGTCATCTGAGTCCACCTTTTGCGTTGACGGTCAGCGCCTCAAGCCATATCTAGATCATGATCCGCTGATCGTTGACGTTGCCCCTATTCATTTTGCATGAGATGTGGTCTTTAACTCACATCATTTGCATCTCATTCTTGATTATTACTGTCTTCCGCCCTTGTATAGATCCAGATGTCCATACCGCACATTCTTTGTCCAATACCCCATCTCCATCTTATGATTATGTTATACTAAGGGTGTGCTTTGCCCGAAGTATAGGGGGTGTCAGATTTTTTATCATTCTTTGTTATTCTTTTCACCTCTGTTTTGCTTCCTATACTTAGGGATATTCCACCCTAAGTATAGGGGAGGTAGATCCTATACATTCTAACCCTCGGTTTTCCCCTTATGTATAGTCTCCTATACTTAGGATTGCTTGATCCTAAGTATAAAGGGGAATCACCAACTTCTTTTAATTTTATTCTTTCATTCATCGATGTAATATAGCCCTTCTTTTCACTTCCTTATACTAAGCACGGGTTATGTCTTTTTCATCGCTCTTTGATCACTCTGAGGACATCGTTCGAGTTAAGTATAGGGGGGTGTTGTATATATTGTATATATAATTTAGCCATAACTCGTACTTTGTGTGAGTATATTAATAAATAAAATAGCTAATAACCACAACCTAAAAATCACAAAAAATTTTTAAAAAAATTCTTGTACATAAAATTCTTTCTTGCACATACATAGCTATTTGAAAAAACTATTTTTGTATAAATGTTTGTAAAAATGTTTTGCTTGTAAAATGTTTGCAAATATTTTCGTATCAAATTTATGTTTATAGTACAAAGTTTTTGAAGAATGTTTGAAAAAGAAATTTGCAAAAATCTTTGTGTAAATGTTTGTAAATAGTTTGCAGAACTTCTGCATTCATGCATGCATTCAAACATTTTCAAAAATTTGCATGTTTTCAAAAAATTTGCATCTTTTCAAAAATTTGCATAACATAAAAAGTTTTTTGTACATATTTTGTGTATTCTTCTGAATCATAGTTGGCATTTAAACTAGTCTGGAATTAAATTGGAAATTATAGCTTGGTTAAGACCTTAATCCACATGATTCTTAGAGGAACCTTATAGGATTTTGGGTTAATACTTTTCAAGTCCATTGGTGACTTATTTCTTTGGGTCCACTAGGCTATGTTCACATGTCATCTTAATGAGCCTAAGTAGAACACTTAACAATGTACGCATGACTCTCACAGACAATGGCTTTACTTGGACTGGCACTTTACACATAGCTCTCCACGGATGAGGTGGTGAGGAGGTAGTTTTCCTCGACTCTGGGTAGCATACGAGGGTAGTACATCTAGGCGGAACCTCTCGTCTTCCTTTAGGGAGGAATGCACATCTTAACTTGGTATGGCAGTGTTGAGGTCTAAAGACAGGAGTTGTGGGTTGTAGTAATGCTTCAAAAGAAGGATAGTCTACTGGCTCAAGAAGAAAATGTCCTTAGTATATGCTACACCATGTAGATATGTTGTACATATGCACATAAAAAAAGTGCAAAATCAAGAAAAACATCAAAAAATTGGACAGGCCTGATTAAAAATGAAATATATGCCGGAGTATATATAGTCAAATAAATCAAACCTTATGCATTACACTTTCTCATCTCATGAAGCTTGCAGCGGGAGACTTAGCTACACTGGTTGGGCTCCTATGGATATGTGGCTACACTGGCCACAATCCATTTTCTTCTTTCACCCACTTCATGAGCTGGTTGAACTTGAACTTAGAAGGGAATACCCCGCTCCTCAAGGAAAGAGCTTCTAGACTGAGGACTTAGAGTTACCTTCTTGAGGGAGGTTGTTTCTTTGTCATTTCTAAGGTGGGGAGCTACATATCACTTATACAGTACAAGGGAAGATACATGGTCATTAGAGTTTGCATAAGTAAACTTGTTCTTATATGGATTATTGAGGAGCCTTGACCATAGAATGGTGGAACTTGGAGGCTGTTGAGTCTTAAATCTATATACCAATAAGGTTCCGTTAAATTAATAATCCAAAGGTCTGACCGAGCTCCAAACTTCAATTTAATGAAGATAAGTGTAATAATTAACCTAGATTCTCCTACTTTTCTTTTCTTTTTCACTTCTGTTTCAAATAAGTGTTTGCTAAGGGACTAGCAAAGTAAAGTATAGGGGGAGATGAATCTCTGATTCTCACTCTTTATTATTTTATTTTAGCAATTTATCTTTACAAAGCATCATTTAAATAGGTGTAAATACAATAATTTAGCATTCAGCATGCATTTGTTAATATTGCATGATTAACATGTATTTGTGCATAAATAAAAGAATAAAGGAAAAGAAAAAGGAAGAAGGTATTTAGAACAAATACAGAGTGACCTAAATCCCACGAGAAGGTCAAGCCTTGTCCACATCGCCAAATAAAATCAATAGAAAGAGATAGGGCCTACTTTGTACTGTACATATTACCTATATGCAGATATAATTATTTTTTACACAATTAAATTAAGTCATTATTTTTACCTCCTTGTATATATTTCTACTAGTAATACAAAAAGATAATAAAATTATGAGAAATCAAATAAAATAAAATAGAATAACAATTCCCCTTTCATTGTACAAATACACATGTATATATGTCACATCCACCATTTATTTCATTCTTATAAATAATTTATAAAAATAAAATGAATATTTTTTTGTACTCCTTAAATTATATTGAAACTAAATAAAATATAAAATTGGGTATTTGTGTAATAATAACAAAATAAAAATAATTATACATAATACATAGGTATATTATACTTGTATATAACACTATATATTGTACATACACTAAATTATTTTTCATAAAAATAATTAAAAATTACATAAAAATTTCATTAAAATATAACAAAGATTTTTCATTTTGTTCATTTTTTCATTTAAATTCATTTATTTTTTTACTGTAATTATCTTTCCTTTTCTCTTTCGTTTTGTCCTGTAGTGTGTTTTGACCTATTCCAGGCCCCTTCTGATTGGGCCACGTCAGAATGTTGACTCCAATCAACGACTCCTTCTAGGTCGGGTCGGGTCATCCATCTCTCGTCGGAGCCATTTCTCCATATTTTCATGCCCGACCCGATCTCATCTGCCCCGATTCATTGCCTGAGCGTCCTCCTAGGATCTGTGATCCTCACGGATCCCTTGGAAGGTGTGGATATTCCAAAGGTTGCGCACTTGCTCTCGATTCTTCCAGCCACTTGGAAATCCTATAAAGTATCCTATTCCACCTCCGCAACCAAGTAGCTCGTGCCTCGCCCCTTCCTTCACCCCTAGAAATCTTCGGTTGAGTGACAGTTGCCGGAGGGCTTCTTTCGATCGAAATTTGGTGGTGTTTTCACGCAGCTCAGTTACGTGGTCGTAGTCCTCCACCGCATCTATCCTCCCTACCTACTCCATCACGGTCGAGGCCACGACCCCCTCTCCTCACTGCACCTAACCTTGCTAAGTTCCTCAACACCTTCAAGTAACGTATCTTTCCACTCCATTTTCCATTCCTATCGAATCTTATATTCCGCCTCCGCCACATATCATCTGCTCAGACCACCTTGTCGGAGCTTCACCATCCATACCCAGCCGCACCGATCGATTCCTCGACTCTCGCTTCACCTCACCCCACAACCTAATCATCCTAGACCTTGATCCCTAGAGCGAGATTAGGCTCAGTCTCTTTCCCCCACATACTTTGGAGACCCAAATCCCATTCATCGCTGCTTCTCCTATCCTTCGAAGCAATAACCTGGGTTGGAGCATAGCCCCGAACCCTCTCTCCCTTTTGGAGGACTACTCGTGCACTAGGGAGAGGTCTGGCGTCATCGCTGCTCTAGCGGAGCAGCTCCAGGAGGAGTTCACCATCGGCCACTATCCGATCGTCGTCATCTCCATCGGATCCATCCACCGGGAGCGGAACATCCTTGCGACACTCCAGGACCCTGGGGTGACTTGATCGGAGCATTGTATCACCTCCATTGGCCTATTGAAGTTCATCCATGGGTAGTTCTTCCAGATCCTCCGCTCACCGTTGGATGCTCTCACTATTTCCAGATTCCATCAAGCCCGTTCAATAGCAGAAGCCTTCCCGTTGTTGGATCACATTCTCTAGAGCCATCTGACACGCACGTAGCAGATCGAATCAGAGGCGTTAGATCGACTATAGGGAATGATTAGAGCCGCATGATAACGGCCCCTCCCATTCATGCCACGTGTCTCTAGGGTGGTAGATTTATATTTACCCTTCCTTATTTTGCATTGACTTTAGTCCTGTAAATATTTGTTGTAGTTCATTTTATTTTGGACAAGTTGCAGTTTGTACATCCAGTTTTCTTGTATTTGCATTGTACTGAATATGAGACATGTGTAGTCCTACGTGACCTGTTGGGGTATTTGCATGTTCGGTCATAAACTCTCTGGTTATTTATGATTGAACCTTATGGTTTGAGAATTGCACTTATGCCCTTGTGAGCTTGAGTCACGTGTATTGCACGTGTTTGTTTGGCTAATTTGCAATTTAGGCCCTTAGCTTTTAAGTGTGTTATTATTCGACTTGAAACTTTATTCTAATTGCAATAAGGTCTATGTGAACTATCTACTTTGTTTTTCATTAAATAATTATCAAATTAAGTCCAAAAATTCTATAAAAATTACTGTTGGCTCCAACTAACACGTAATATTTCTTGTAATTTTCAGGATTGATTTTGTGTTGTCTTTTAATTTCTAAAAATCAAAAATACAGAAAATTTGCTATGTGGGTTTTATAAATTACATAAAAATTATAAAATTGTGTTAAAAATTCCAAAAAAAATCAATATTTATTTGTTTTTATTCCAAAAAAATCAATATTTGCTACAGTATCATTTTTTTAAAATATCATCATAAAACCCCTAAAAATCTAAAAACTTATAAAATTCCTTAAAATTTATAAAAATAAAAAAAATAAATTTATTTTCTATTTGTAGATCTTTTTGTTTGCTTTCTCATAAAATTCAGATCCAGGACATTAACTTGTAATTGTGTTCTAGTTGTACACTGCTTTCCTGTTTTGCTCTTATTTGAATTTTATAAAATCATATAAAAATTGGAAAACCCCAATAAAAGCATCAAAAACATCTGAATATTTGAAAAAACACAAAAATATTTTTATCCCTGATTTTTGAATATTTTTTGGACTTTGTAAAAATTCAAAAGTTGTGCTTGTTTTCTTCTTTGTGTGTTTTCTTCTTAAAAATATAAAAAATTGCAAAATTGAAAATTGATAAAATTATGAATTTTATGTTCTGATTTCCGACTACTTCGTAGGTTTACTCATGCTCCTTGAGTTTGACCCCGGTCGCTATAACAGGTTAAAATAAAATAGCGGAGACCGCTGACAATGATTTAGTGCCTTGATTGTCTGATTTGAGTGGTTTCTATTTTCTTGTTGATATAGCTTTGTGATTTGGGTCACAACAACCATCTGATTATTTGATTCCTTAACCTGAGTCACAAAGCGTGTCATCACTACAACGTGCTTTTCTGGGATATTTGCATTTCATGCCCTATGCTTTGTATCTGGTATGATTTATATGAAAACTTTCTAATATTTGCATTTATACCCATGTGTGTGGTTTATTAAGCATGTGCGTATTTTGTCTGGACATTTTGCAACTTCGACCCTAGGGTTTTCACGTATGTTATTGTTTTGTCAGATGTTTTATTTTAATTGCAAGTAGGTCTCAGTAAACTGTCGTGCTCTTTTCTAATTAAATAAATACCAATTTTACCCCAAAAATTGTATAAAAAGTAATGTTAGCTCCTGCTAACACGTAATATTTATCGTATTTTTTTAGATTATTTTACTTTCATTTATTATTTTCTAAAAATAAAAAAACCACTAAAAAGTGTTCTATCTATGAAAAGTTTATTAAAATTTGAAAAATTTTCTTAAAAATTCTACAAAAATTAGTGCTTCTGTATTTTTGTGCGCTTTGCCTTCATTAGCAATTTTGTTTGAAAACACCTCAAAAGAACCCTAAATATCATAAAAGACCTAAAAACTTATAAAAATCATATAAAATTCTAAGAAATATAAAAATACCATTCATGTTCATGTTTATAATTTTTATATATTTTTTATCATAAAATTCATAACCAGGACTGTAGGGCATTTTAAGCATTTCTAATTTGCAATATTGTCCTGGTTGCGTATTGTCTACATTTCTGGCCTTTGTTTGATTTTTACAAAATCACCAAAACATCAGAAAATTCTCAGAAAATTTTCAAAAACACTTTAAAATTTTAAAAACCTAAAAATATTTTTATTTGAATTTTTGATCATTTTTAGTCATGAATAAAAATTTAAATTGTGAGCCTTGTTTTCTTATTTGCCTATTTTATCTCTTTATTAAAAATTAAATAAATTACAAAAATTAAAAACAACAAAAAAATTTTGCTTTCCCTTTCTTGGATTTCAACTACTTCGTAGGTTTTTTCGTGCTCCTTTTGTTCGACCCTGGTTGCTATACCAGGTAAAAATAAATAGCGAAGATCGCTTACATTTTTGCATGCTTTGATTGATTTATCCTTTGATTTGAGTGATTCTTTCTTTTTCTTGTTGAGTTTTGTCCTGCCGACTGGGGTCGCAATGACCTTTGATTTATTTAATTTCCTAACCCTAGTCTGTAGGATGCTCATCACTTCCCAGATGAGGCGATTCTTGCTATCAGCTCGCTTCCATGGTACGCTGACATTGTGAACTATCTTGTCGCCAACAAAGTTCCACAAGATTGACCCACACAACGACTTGAGATCTTCCTAGCGAAGGCCAAGTCGTACCATAGATAGGATCCCACCCTTTATCATGAAGGGAGGTGGGGTGGATAGTGTATGGAGTCAGTGCATTCCTCAGGAGGAGCACCACATCGTCCTAACTTATTGCCACAAGCTTGAGTAAGAGGACATCATTCCGAGAGACAGACGACACAGAAAATTCTCCAATCCGACCTTTGGTCGCCTACCCTCTTTAAGGATTCAGATGAATTCGTGAAGAGGTGCACTGATTGTTAGAGGATGGCACTTGTGGACATCGTGATATGATGTCGATGTAGTCCATTCACTTCTATGAGGTTTTTGACGCATGGGGCATCGATTTCATGGGTCCATTGCCTAAGAGTTAGGAGTTTGAGTACATTCTGCTTGTTGTGGATTATGTGAGTCATTGGTTTGTGGCCATCCCCGCCTAAGCCGCAGATGCTAAGACTGTTTGCAGATTTTTGAGGAAAATATCATTTCACTGTTCAGGGTACCTAGAGATTTGATATCAGATAGGGGGACTCACTTTATCAATGACAAGGTAAGGTCCCTTGTTAACAAGTTAAGCATTGACCATCAAGTTGCCACTCCATAAAACCCTCAGACCAATGGTCTTGCCGAAGTATCGAACAGGGAGATCAAGACTATATTACAGAAGGTCGCCCGCCCAGACCAAAAGGATTAGACACAACTTTTGGACTCGATCTTGTGAGCCCATTGGACTTCCTTCAAGAAACCTTTGGGCACATCTCCCGTTCATCTCGTTTATGGAAAGTCATGCCATTTACCTGTGGAAATCAAGCATAAGTCACTTTGTGCAGTCATGGAGTTATTATTGTATCCCAAGAATATAGGAGAGTAGAGGAAAGCAAAGTTGGCAGCCCTGGAGGAATTGAGAGATACAACCTTCTCAAGTAGTGTACAATATAAGGATAGAGTGAAGAGATAGCATGATTCCCACATCAGCCATAAACTGTTTGAATCGAACCACAGAGCATGGCTATTTGATGCTAGGTTGAGATTACTTCCAAGGAAATTACAAAGCAAATGGAAGGGACCTTACTTCGTCAGAAAGGTGCATGACAACGGAAGCATTGATATATCTGAGTTGTCATCTGATTCCACCTTGCGCGTTAACGGTCATCGCTTAAAACCATATCTTGATCATGATCCGCTGATCGTTGATGTTGCCCCTATTCATTTTGCATGAGATGTGGTCTTTGACTCACATCATTTGCATCTCATGCTTGATTATCTCTTCTTTGTCGCAGCTGTATAGATCCAGTTCTCCATATCATTCATTCTTTTTGTCGGATACCCTGTCTTGATCTTATGATTATGCTATACTTAGGGTGTGCTTTACTCTAAGTATAAGGGGGTATCAGATCTGTAATTGTGCATTTGATTTCATTACCTTTGTTTTGCTGCCTATACATGGGGATATTTCACCATAAGTATAGGGGAGGTATTAACTGTATATCCTATCCGTCGATTTTCCCCTTGTGTACAGTCTTCTATACTTAGGATTATTTGATTCTAAGTATAGGGGGATCACCTACCTTTATTCATTACATTCGTTCATTCGTCATTGTAGTATATCATTCTTTTCACTTCCTAATACTTAGCACAAGTTATGCCTTCCTTTCATCGCTCCTTGATCACTCTGAGGACATCGTTCGAGCTAAGTATAGGTGGTGTCGTATATATTGTATATATACTTTAGCCATAACTCGTACTTTGTGTGAGTGTGTCAATAAAATGGCTGAAAATCACCAAAATTTTAATTTTTTTCTTGTACATAAAAGTTTGTAAATACGCTTTTTTAAAAATTAATCTGTACTAACTTTTGTAAAAATGATTTTTATTATAATTTTTTTGTAAAAATTTTTGGTATCAAAATTATGTATATAGTATAAAATTTTTGAAAATGTTCAAAAAATAAAGGTTTGCAAAAATTTATTTGTAAATGTTTGTAAAAATATTTTGCAAAGCTTTGTCCTTCATTCTTCTTCATCATTCTTGCATTTCAAAAGAATTCTGCATATTTTGAAAAATTATTCCACAAGAAGAGTTTTTGTATATATTTTCATGTACAATTTTTTTCTGAATCTTAGTTGACATTTAAACTTGTACGGAATTAAATTGGAAAATGGAGCTTGGTTAAAACCTTAATCCACTTAACTTCACATGAACCTTATAGGATTTGGGATTAAGACTTTTCAGGTCCATAGTGTCTTAATTCTTTGAGCCCACTAGGCTATGTTCACATGTCATCTTGATGAGACTAAGTAGAACACTTAATAACGCACACATGGCTCTCAGAGATAATGGCTTGACTTGGATACGCACCTTACACATAGCTCAACACGGATGAGGTGGTGAGGAGGCAGAATTCATTGACATGGAGTAGCATACGAGGGTAGTACTGCTAGCCGAAAACTCTCATCTTCCTCTAGGGAGGGATGTGCATCTCAACCCAGTCTAGTGGCATAGAGGTCTAAAGACAGGAGTCTGTGGGTTGCAATAATGCTTCAAAAGAGGGATAGTCTACTGGCTCGAGAGGAAAAACTCCTTATGTACATGTTGCACCATGTAAATATGTTATATATATGCACAAAAAATTGTGCAAAAATATGAAAAACTCCAAAAAAGAGACAAGCCTGATTTAAAATAAAATGCCTGTCAGAGTGTATATAGTGAATAAGCAAATCTTATGTATTCCACCTTCTCATCTCATGGAAGCTTGCAATTGGAGACTTAGCTACACTATTTAAGCTCCAAGGGATACATGGCTACATTGGTCATGCTCCATCCTCTTCTTTCCCCTCTTCTTAAGCAGGTTGAACTTGAACTTAGAAGGGAATACCCCCTTCCTCATGGAAAGAGCTGCTGGACTGGGGGATTAGACTTACCTTGTTGTGGGAGGTTGTTTCTTTGTCATTTATGACGTGGGAAGCTACATATCACTTACACAAAACAAGGAAAGATACATAGTCATTAGAGTTTGCATATATAGACTTGTTCTGACCTGGTTATTAAGGAGTCTTGACCATTGAACTGTGGACTTGGAGGCTGTTGAGTCTTAAAACTATTTCCCAATAAGGTTCCGCCAGACTAATAATACAAAGGTCTAACTGAGCTCCATACTTCAATTTAATGAAGATAAGTTTTATAATCAGCTTTGGCTCCTCCTTTTTCTTTTCTTTTCTTTTTCACTTATTTTCAAATAAGTGTTTGCTAAGGGACTAGCAAAGGTAAAGTATAGGAGGATGATGAATCTACGATTATCATTCTTTACTATTTTATTTTATCTCTCTCTTTTGGCAAAACCACCTGTAAATACTTGTAAATACAATAACTTAGAATTTAGCATTCCTTTGTTAATAATGCATAATTAATACATATTTTGCAGAAATAAAAGAATAAAGAGAAAAGAAAAAGAAGGATGGATTTAGAATAAATACAGAGGGACCCAAACAACAAGACAAGGTCAAGTCTTGACTTGATCGCAAAGAAAATAAGTAGAGATCGCTAAGGGCACACTATGTATTGTACATACCCTATAGTTGTATAAAATAGTTGTTTATAAAATCATTTTATTCTTTGCACACACTTCTATATAGCCCTAGAAATAAGGCAAAAATAAAATAAAAATCATAAAAACAAAATAAAATTAAGAATAAAATCATCAAGTCCTTGTACAAAATAAACATGTATATATGTACATTAACTATTTATTTTACACCATTAACTAATTAGTAAAAATAAAATAAAAATAATTTTGTAACCCTTAAACTATTTTGTAAAAAGTAAAATATAAAATAAAAAGAATTTTAGTAAAAAAATAAAATAAAAATACTTGTACATACTACACAGGTATATTATACCTTTATATAATACTAGATATTGTTTATACCTTATCCTAATTTTCATAAAAATAATTAAGAATCATAGAAAAATAGTTTATAAAAATATAAATAAATTATTTTTTATACACTTTTTAATTTTAAATCTTTTGCTCTTTTTTATTGAATTTCTTTTTATTTTTGTAAATCTTACGTTCCTATTGGTCCACTCTGCATGTTGACCTCGATCAGCGTCCCCTTCGTAGCCGGGTCGGGCCGCCTTCCTCTCGTCGAAGCTTTTTCTCCGATTTATTGCGCCCGATTCCGACCTCCGTTCCCCTTGATTCCTCGCCTGATTCTCCTCCTAGGATCTGTGACCCTCGCGGATCCGTAGGAAGGATCGAATCTTATTAGGGTTCTTCCAATCTTTCTAGACCCTCAAGAACCCTATAAAGCATCTTCTTCCTCCTCCAGTGCTCGTCGTTTGTACCTTGTGCCACCCAAGACCCCTAGGCACCTTTAGTGGAGTGACAACAACCTAGAGCATCGCTTAGGATCCCTCGGAGATGACTGGAGGCTCATAGCTCGTTTCGTGAATGGAGATCTGCCACGAGTGGCCTCCCAGCCAGTCGCAGCTCTATTGAGTCCAAGACCCATCCATCCATCTTCGCCTGGAGTTCGTGCTTCCGCTAGTAGCTTCAGGTAGTTTCCTTACCGCCTGCATTTTCATGTTTGATACATAGTTCCAATTCGTTGTCGGCGCCTTTCATTAGCTCTGACCATCGGGTCTCGAGCCTCGCCGCACCCACTTCTCCGCACATATTTGCACCTCGACTCATCATGCATCTTCCCAGGCAACCTGATCACCCTTAGGCTTGCCATCATAGCGAGATTAAGGTCCAGACCTCCTTTCCCTGCCTTTTTCGGAGTTCGATCATCACCCCCGCCGCTTCTCTTATCCCCTTATGCAATAACTTGGATCGGAGCATCGCCTCGAGTCCTTCTACCCTCTACAGGTACTATCATGCACGAGGAGCATCCTTTGGACCTTCTTCTGCTTAGGTGTAGCAGCTCCAGGAGGAGCTTCACCACCACGCACATGCGATGATCGTTTCCCTCATCGCAACCCACCACTGGACGCACACCGCTTTCACGACATATACGAACCCCTTGGTGACCTCATTGGAGCGGCAGATCTCCTCGCTCGGTTGAAGTCCGCCTGGGTTGTGTTTTTGCAAACCTCCCTGCCACCGTCGGATGAGCACACCTCTACCAAATCACATCAGAATCGCTCAACACTTGCAGCCTTTGAGCCATTAGATCAGAACCCTAGCGTATCTGACACATCTGCGACATTCTCCTCAGACTGTCAGATCCTCCTAGGCCTAGATCAGATCCGTACGTCAATACCCCCTCCCGTGTATTCCACGTGCCCCCCTTTAGGTATATTTTGTTTTCTGCCTCACTCGTTTCAGTATTTAGCTTTAGTCCTTTAAACGAATTATGTCGTTAAAGACATTTGCAGTTTGGACTATATGTTTTTAGTATTTGCATTTTAGTCCTTCTTATTTAGAGTCATGTGTGCCCTACGTGATTGTCTGGGATATTTGCAACTTCTCACCCATACTTTTATGTTGTTATCAAATGAAGGATGAAGTTTTTATAATTACTATTTGGTCCATGTGAGTCTGGGTAAAGTGTTGCTCATGTTTTGATTGGACTAATTGCATTTTTAGCCCCGAGCTTTATTTGATTATTATCTAATTGGTCCTAAAACATAAAATAATTACTATTTGGTCCCTGTGAATTGTATTTAACTCCTTGGCATTGATTGGACTTAATAAATATTATATTAATTCTAAAAATTACATAATAATTATTTTTAGCTTCTACTAGTGTGTAATTTTGTGGTAATTTTCGTAGATTAATTTGCTTTAATATTATTTAAAATTCAAAAACCACCAAAAGAGGTCGGTTTACCTTAAAAATCTCATAAAAATTCGAAAAATGTTTTAAAATTTTCACAAAAATACTTATGTTATCCTTTTGACGTGTTTTACCTTCAGTACAATTTTCATTTGAAAATCTTTTTAAAAAATCTTAAAATCACAAAACAACTAAAAACTTATAAAAATCATATAAAATCAAAAGAAAAATCTAAAATTATATTTTTAATTCCTGATTGTAGCTTTTTATTTCTACTTTACACATTATCGTCCAAGACGTTGGGTACTTTAAATATTTTAATTTGCAATTTGGTCGTGGTTGCGGACTGTTTTACAATTCTAGCAATGTTTGATTTTTATATATTCACAAAAACATTTAAAAATCCTCTAAAAATTACTAAAAATATTTCAAAGCTTATAAAACCCAAAAATGTTTTTACTTTAATGTTTTGAGTATTTTTTATCACATTGAAAAATACAAAAAGAGTTTTGTGTGTGCCTTGTGTGTTTTGTGCTTGTTTACCTTTTATTGAAAATTGATGAGCCGAAATTCGATGTGGTTGAGATGGATTAATTATGCAATGTGTCGTTGTTCTCAACCACTCGAATCGGTCAACGGGAAAATATGTATTTATAACCACTTAATAAAAGAAACATCAATCAAAGCAAATGTACGCAGTTTCGCTATTCTATTTACCTGGTATAGCGACCAAGGTCAAACACAAGGAGCATGATTTAAAAATTATGTAGTCAAATTTCTACAAGAATTTTTAGTGGTCTTCGAATTTTGAATTTTTTTATTTTCAAAACAAGCACAAAGGAATAACGTACACAAGACCACCCTCTTTTTGTATTTTTCAGACTAGTAAAAAATATTCAGAAAATTACATAGAAAATGTTTTTGGGTTTTATAAGTTTTAAAATGTTTTTGGTAAATTTTTTTTAAAAATTTCTGTTTTTTTTGTAATTTTATAAAAATCAAACAGTGAAAAATAAAGAGAACATTGCACTACCAAGAGTATTTTGCAAAGTAAAAGTACTTTAGGTGCGCAATACAATTAATTTTTATCTTAAACTACAAAGACATATCTCCAAACAGAGACTGAAATGAGATTTTTGGATTTTTCTATAATTTTATACTATTTTTTATAAATTTTAGTATTTCACAAATTTTTTGGTTTTTATAAATGATCTAAGCACAAAATTTTGAGAGAAATTAAAAAACACCAAAATACAGCCACAATATTTTCTTGGATTTTTTAGGCAATTTTTTTCATTTTTATGAATTTTCTAATTTCAAAAAGATAAAAAGATTTTGTTTTTGATTTTTTAAAAATATCAAATGATAATAAAAAATGATGAAAAATTTATACAATGATAAAAAATACAGCAGGAACATACACAAGTTTTTTAGAATTTTCCGACAAATAAAAACATTTATTTAAGCACAAAGAACTTGCCAAATTAGTGTCCGGAAGAGAGGGACATAATTGCAAATAGTTGAAGTTTTTGCAAGAAATATTAATGGAAAATAAAAACAACGTTGAAATGCAAATTACCCAAAAGAAAACGTGTAGTTTGCGTGACTTCTGGAGCGGGGGCGTCATGGCAAATTTAAAAATCTCTAGGGATGAAATTTTATATTGATCACTTTTTTATTTTTTCTATTTTTCCTGCAAAAACAAATGTGAGATAGAGAAACATGGAATACAATTATATATATATTTTATTTTTTATTTATTTATAAACAAATGGGATCGGTGAATGGGTCGGATCTTGCGATGCAGAAGAATAGATCTGAAAATCCGACCACTCTGCGTGATCAGATGTGATAGATTATTTGGGGTAGAACATGAAAATGGAGATACACGAAAATGTGATGGAAATTTGTCGGATCGAAAAACGTGATGGATTTTTTTTTGTGATTTTAAGTTCTAAAAATTAATCATGTCTAAGCAGAAAATAAACCTACAATTTATCTAAGAAAAATGACATGAATTAAATTGGATCTCACCTCGGGAATCGGAAATACTGTGATGGACTCGACGAGGACCGACGCACTGTCACCGGAAGGCTCGGAGGCTAGGCACCCTTCTTCGACAAGATCGCTCTCAGAGATCGGGATCCTCTCCACCAAAGATTGATCAAACGTGAATGAGGGAGGAAGGAGCCAATAAAAAGATAAGAAAAAAAAACAAAAAGGAAGGTATATACACGTAAGGAAGGTGTTTATTGGGTGAACTAATAAAATAAATAAATTAATTAATTAAATAATTAATTATGAAATACAGAATTAAATAAATTAAATGAATAAATTAACTAATGAAAAATTAATTAGCCACCTTAATGGTGGCTATTTAAGGTATGGAATAATATCATATATAAAAGGCATGTTTTTAAATCAAATAATGAATTAAATAATTAAATCTAAATACAATTTTCGTAATTAAATTAAATTAATTAATAAATGTCAGATATTTTATTTTTTTGTGATTTTTATATAAGGAAATTAGTTGTATACAAATACTTTGTACATATAATATAATATACACATGTACAAATAAGAAAATAATTTTTATATAATTTTTTTATTTATATTTTTTATTTAATTTTTAATGAAAATAATATTTCCAATTATGTACATTATGTATATAAAAATATGAATAAATATATACAATAAATATTGGTGAAACTGCACAAAACACCCTAGAAAACTAACTTTTCAACCGTAACTCCAAAAATTATGAAACTATAGCCATTTGAAAGATAATTTAATTTACATTATAATGGAAGTGATTGGATTCAATTTGAGTTCGTATGGAGCTCGAATTGGTATTCCAATTATCGATTTGCGATTTTTCCAAGTGTGATTATTTGCAATATGTACACTATTTTGCTTTGCAATTATTTTTATTATTTACAACACATTTTTATTTACAACTTCTTTTTACAAAAAAGTCAATTTATACACAAATAAAATAATACAAGTTTTACACAAATGTACAGGGAAAAATATTTACAAAATATTTTTGGATTTTTGAATTGAGGACCCTATCTCCCCCTACTTTATTCCTGGTCGATCAGGTCAAGTCTTGACCTTCTCTCGAGGTTCGGGTCAGTCTGTATTTATTGCATAAACACATCCTTTATTTTCTTTTCTTTTTCTTTTCTTCTTTATTCTTTTATCTATGTACAAAAGTGATAAAAATGCATATTAACAAATGCATGCAAAATGGTAAATTCATGGAATTAGTGTATATTTACAGGTGTTTGACTACGGAAATGAAGCTAAAATAAAAAAATAACGGCGATGAATCGTGGATTCATCATTCCCCTATACTTTACCTTTTGCTAGTCCCTTAGCAAACACTTATTTGGAAAATAAGTGAAAACAAAAATAAAGAAAAGGAAAAGGAAAGAAGTTAGAACAATGTTGATTTTTAAACTTATCTTCATAAAAATGTAGTATGGAGCTCTATCAGACCTTTGGATTATTAGTGTGTCGGAACCCTATTGGGAAATGGATTTAAAACCTAACAGCCTCTTAAGTTCCACAAGACTCCTATTCAGGTCTCCTCAATAGTCAGATCAGAACAAGTCTACATACATAAATTCTTATGACTATGAATTCTTACTTGTACAGTGTAAGTGAAATATTGCTCCTCATCTTAAAAGTTGCACAGAAACAGCCTCTCTCAACAAGGTAACTCTAGTACCGCGGTCTAGCAACTCTTTCCTCGAGGAGCAGGGATTTTCCCTTCCAAGTTCAAGGACAACCAGATCAAGAAGAGGGGATGGAGAAGAGAATGGACGGTAACCATTGTAGTTACCTATCCTTGGATGCATGACCAGTGTAGCCATGTTACCCGCTGCAAGCTAACAAACATTTGACTTTGAAGCTCTTATTCTTTTTTTTTTCTTTTTTTTTCACTTGTATATACACTCCGGCAGACATTTTACTTTTCTATCAGGCCTGACCACTTTTGGAGATTATACGTTTTTTCTCTCTTTTTTTTGAAAATATATATAAGGTGCAGGATGTACATAAGGAGTTTTTCCTCTTGAGCCAGTAGATTATCCCTCTTTTGATGCATTATTGCAACCCCACAGCATCTTGTCTTTAGACCTCAACATCGCCAAACCAAGTTGAGACGTACTTCCCTCCGAGGAGGACGAGAGGTTCCGCCTAGATGTACTACCCTTGTATGCTACCCCAAGCCAAAAGATTATGCCCCCTCACTACCTCCTCCATGAAGAGCTATGTGTAGAGTGCTTTGTCCAAGGTAAGCCACGGTCTAAAAGAATCATGTGTGTGTTGTTAAATATTCTACTTAGACTTATCAAGATGACATGTGAACATCGTCTTATGGACTCAAAGAATTAAGTCACTAGGACATGAAAAGTCTTAACTCTTATTCCTATAAGGTTCCTCTGAAAAAAGTGGATTAAGGTCCGACTAAGCTCCATTCTTCAAATTTATTCCAGACTTAGTTTAAATGTCAAAATTATCCTGAAAAATGTACATGGTAATGCAAGAAATATGTACAATGCAAAGAAAAGAAAGAAAAAATCTTTTCGGTTAAATGGTTTTCAAATTTTGAATTTTTTTATGGATTTTTAAAAAATGATGCACATGCAAAAAGAGTTTTGTATGCTTTTTTTTATAATAAAAGATTAGTAATATATACAAGTATATAAAAAATTTTAATAAGAGTTAGGGGTGAGATACACATATTTACAAAGAGGTGAGTTAATTATTTACAAGAATAAGATGAAAGGATTTATACAGGTATATACATACAGTTGGATTTTTTATTTTGTCATGCATATATTCCTCAAACTTATTTGAAAATAATTTTACAAATAATTTTGAAAACTGTAGTCTAAAATAATTTTCCAAAAAATTTACAAACATTTACAAGCATTTGAAAACTATTTCGCAAACATTTTTTAAACATATATAAAGATTTTCAACATAAATTTTCAACCCTTTTCAAAACATTTGCAAATAGTTTTTACAAAATCATTTTAATTCACATAAAGATTTATTTTTACAAACCACAATATTTTTACAAAGGTTGAAAATATTTTTCAAACATTTTTCAAATAGTTTTCAAAAAAATTTTCAAATAGATTTTCAAACTACTTTCAAAATATTTTTCAAAATATTTTAACCCGACTTATTAATTAGTATATACAAAAAGAATTTTGAGGAAACATCTACATCTTTAATTAGTTAGTTTTTTTAGCAAGTCTTTGCACAGTATTTTAAGCATATTAAAGATATGAAAGTGCAAGTTATGGATAAAGTATATATACAATATATACGACACCCCCCTATACATAGCTCGAACTATGTCCTCATTGACGAATCCTGGAATGCCCTGTTAAATATATGTCGTGGATTATCGTTCGCTTAAATGAATGTGTTGTTTCGTTGTAGGCGGGCACTCGGAATCAGTCAAGAAATAACCACACAAAATTTAGTCAATTTTAATTAATGTGGTTTTATGTTTATTTTACTTGGGCAAGTCCTAAGGTTGAACACAAGGAGGCAAAGGACAACCTAGAATTTTTTCTATCAAAGTTCGTGCACGATTTTCGAAGTGGTCTTTTTTTGTAATTTTTAATGCAATTTAGGATGTGAAATGCAAATTAGGCCGATTTTAAGGACTAGAAAATGATTAGCAATCAAACGAAGTCTGAAAAATATGAAATTTGGCCAAGATGACAATTATGATGAAATGAATCAATGTAATCTTTTTGTAATTTTGGATGCAAATTAAATATTTTATGAATTTTTGAATGCAAATGATGTGAATTTCAATATTTAAATATAATAAATATTAAATCTGTTTATTTTTAAGAGATAAAATTATCCAAGATCTACCACTAGGAGATGGATCTCAGAAAATTCCTAAACCTCAAAAATATCATATTTAATACCTATTAAAAATTAAAGATCGAAATATGAAAATTGATTTTTACAAGACAAAACCATGCATGCAAATGCAATTCTTCTTGGGCACAATGATAAAACAACTAATTCTGCAATCCATGATTTTTCGGCAATTTTTATAGCAACGGTTAATCAATTATGAATTTCAGAGCTCAAAATGGGCAAAGTATGCAATTTTCCACAAAACAATTAATTATTAATTAATCACTGATCATAAAAATGTCAAACATATACCAAGATATAGAGAATTAGTTGTAGAACAAAATGCCAGATTTTGATAAATAAAATAATGCACTGTAGAGGTAAAAAATAGGGAATACATGGGTAGTTGTGTAATATTTAAATAAATATAAAATTGCAGTAAAAGGATTAAAATACAAATACCTATAAGTGGGGGGTCTTTTCAGTAAAATTTCCAAGGGGCGCGTGCTGCAAACGTGCCCTTGGATGTGGGGACTGATATGTGAATCTGGCGAACCCCGGGGGCTCCTTTGCAATTTTCCCACGTGGTCATGTCCCAGTACGTGACCCGCGGGGATGAATGATGTCCCCCAGGCACACGTGCCTCGCACGTGCGTGGGGGCCTCGGGCCTCACGCGCCCGGTGGCGAGGCGGAGCGGACTGCATGGAGGAGGGACGCAGGCGATGCGGTGGCCAACTGTCGATGGTTGCTTGGGTAGTGGCGAAGTGGGCTCCTTGAGTAGTCTACAATGGGAGGATGATCAGCACCTGGCCGTGGAGCCTGGTGGGTGGCTGCTGGTCTACGGTGGTACTGCTGGAGCTCGAGGGCGGTGAAGCTACTGGATGACGTCGTTGGGTGAACAGTAGGGTCGTCAATGGACGGTGGTTGACATTGGGTGCTGATCTTTTGAAGATGAGGGCGGAGTGTATGTTGGCGGCGTTGGCTGTGGTTGGAGAAGACGTTGGGTGTCGATGAAGCTCGAAGATGATGTCGATGAAGAACAACGTAGAAGGTGAATGTCATTGACGATGATGGACGTAGGTGTACGGGCTCGATGGAGTTGGAACCAGTTTAGAGCAGGTCGAAGGCGGCGTAGGTCATCCGGCCAAACTGCAGCAAAGCCGTGAGGCTTTGGATCTCGCTGGATTGAAGGTGGAGGGTTGGCGCTGTCACCGCCATCCCATTTCTGTGAATGGCTATCAGTGGATGATCGTGGAAAGGGGCGGCAGAGGTACTTTTATAGGATGAGGACGGGGATGCCGGAGATGGAAGGCTATCGTAGGATCTGAAGGAGGTTGGGATTTGATTAAGATTTGATGGAGGTGATGATAGGGAAGGCGGCGACGGAGAAGATCGTGATGGGTGGAGATTTCGCGAGTTGCCAAATGGGGAAAGGTGGCTGGAGGAAGATGGTGACGAGGGGTCGTCTGAGCGGCCGAGATCGGACGGTGCTAATCATGTCACGTGGCAGCAGGATGGGGAGTGCAAAAAAATGGGTCAGACGTGGCGGCTCCAGGTGCTGCCACGTGTCAGCCCCACAAAAATCAGAAAATATATACCTAATAAATATGTAAAAATTAGTAAATTACTCGGCTTGAAAAGGTTTCTTCACGAAAATTGCTCGTCTCGATGAGATCTACAACTTTCATGAAGAGACCAAAACCAAAATTGATCATTTGCACAAAGTGATATTTTTGGTGTATCATATGTACATAGAATACCTTGATTTTTGGGTTTATAATTTTTTTGTCATTTTTAAACCAAATAAAAATCCAGAAAAATGGTAAAATCAAGATAAATATTTACACATTAATCTATTTTTTTATTAATTCAGAAATAGAAGAAATAAAATAAAAGACGAAAATCACAATTTTTGGACAAACAGTTAGTGAAGACTCAGACTCAATTAGTTTCTTTGATTTCAAGCTCAATTTGGATTTGGATTTTTGCGCATTTTAATAAAACTTTCATCAAAGAAGAAAAATGAAAAAGAAATAAAAAAATAGGTTAATATGTGCATAAAATAATAGGTCAAAAACTGATAAAATACAAAATGTACAAAAGAGGCCCAAAACCCAACTGTCACATATGAGCTCTGATTCACTTGAACTTGATCTTGTTTTGAAGATAATTGAATGTAATTAGTTCAAAAGTGAGTAGGATCAAAACGAACACTGGATGGGTAAGATATGAAGGTTTTAGTCCGAAAATCCTAAAATTAGGGTTGTGTTTTTGATCCACTTATTTGGGTTAATGATTTTTTTTGTATTTTTTATTTATTCTTGTTAGTGTTATGTACCCAGTGGAAGTGGTTTTGGATCAATTGGAGTTAGCATGAATGAGTTAAAAATCAGGGAAGTTAGGCCATTTACAGGTCAATTTTGACTGGGATTTTTGTCTTCTTATTTTGTGCGAAAATAAGTGCTAAAATGCAATTCTTATCAAAACATGCATGAATGCTAATTATGCAGAATAAATGAAGAAATGACAATGAATTTTAGGGATTTGAGCTTAATTAATGACTTCTAGAGTGATGAAACTGAGATTCATCATCCCCCTATACTTATACCATGCTCGTCCCTGAGCATCAAAAGAAATGCCATGAGGTGAAATGATATTGGGTACCATACCAAGACCATGAGATGAATGTGAAAATGAAATTACACTCGAGCTTTGGATTTTTAGTTTGGCAGAACTTCTGTGAGACTTAGAATTTTAAAATCAACAGCCTTCAAGTTATACACATCATTGTCACAGTTTCGGCTTAGAAGTCAGCTTAGATCAATCCTCTTCCCAAAGCATACCCTATGAACATTGAACAATCGACTCATGTGTGTGAAAGTTTTAGCTCTTCCCATCTAGAATGTCGACTACCATGCAAACCTCCTCTCCAGTAACTCATCCTCGGGGAGTCAGGTATTTCCTTCTAAGGTATGTCGTGATGTGTTCACAATCGAAATGGGGGAGAAGTTAGAAGAAGGAGAAAAGAACCAGAGGGTGGCCAGTGTAGTCACCTCTCCTTGTGAAGCTGGCCAGTGTAGCCGAGTCTCCACCAAGATCTACAGGTTTTCTTAAAGCTTGGACCTTTTTGGTCTGATATTTATTTGGTAGTGGCTTCTTTGTATTTGGATTTTTGGTACTTCTGCTTGGATCTTGTTGTGCCCCTACGGATATAGAATCTTTTTTTCCATACATGTTTTGGGGTCTTAGAAAAAATTGTGCCCAAATGTCCATCCCTTTTCCGAAGCTTTATTTCAACATGTACTCCAGTCTTTAGAATTCCACGCTACTAGAAAAGAAACTCACACTCTTCCAACACCCCGTCTGAGTTGAGATAAGTGCATAGTGCGAGAGTACAAATTAATTCCTTATTCCAGAGTTGTACCCAGAATGAAGAGACCAAACCACTCTCAAAGACCTGAAGCTTCAAAAATCCTATTTATTGGTGAAATTCCTCTAAAAATTAGGTGGATTAAGGACAAGTCCAGACCACTCTCGATTTCTGCTCATAACTCGATTCAGAACCCAACGACTTTTCACATATGCAAATGAATGAATCGTTGGATGAAGTGCATGTGTGTGAAATGCGGGCACAAGTTTTTTTTGAATAGTTCTTTTTTCTCCTTTTTTCAAAAATTTGTGCAAAGATGAATAAGAAGTCATTTTTTTCAAAAAAAAAATGGTTGGACACAGTCGGTGTTAGTAGCAAAACTCTTTTTCTTTTTCTTATTCTATTGTTTTTTTAAGTTAGTTACCCACCCCGTAAATACATATAGACTTACGTGAAAGTAAGAGATATGGGTAAAATATATACACAGTATATATACATACCCCCCTATACTTAGCGAGTGTTGTGTCCTTAGAGCACAAGAAGCGTAAAGAAGACATAGCTCGGGCTAAGCGTAAGAGAGTGAAAAAAGAAAAAGAACCAGATAATCGGTCCGCCCCCCTCTTCTTAGGCTGTGAACAGTCTAAGTATAGAAGAAGAGCGAAAATGATGCAATCAGGATATGTGAATGAGGAGGGTATATACAGGTGGGTATCGGTTCCCCCTATACTTAGGCTCTTGTCAGCCTAAGTATAGAAGAAGAGTGGAAATTGAATGATCGTGAGATGGGGAGAATGGTATGTACAGATGGCATCGGTCCCCACTATACTTAGGCTTTGGCCTAAGTAAAGAAAGAAGATGTACAAGGAGACCGATGTGTTCGGGAGAAAGGGTGGGTAGCCGATGATTAAGGTTGTTTCCGGGCAATCTTCTTGTCATCCTGTAGTGGGAGATCGTAATGATGAGAAGGAGATGAATCATAAGATTCCCAACTATTATCAGTGTTATACTCGGAGAAATCATGTTGGATATTAGATAAAGCATATGAGTCAGATGAAAGGTAACCATCATCAGAGTTTTCCTTAGAGGAATATTATTTGAAAGTGGACACACTCCAGATATTCTTGTCTTTTTGTTTCTTCAGTTGTTTTCTCAGAATTCGTTCCTTCTTGAGATCAAGCAGTTTATCCTCGGATGAATGCTCTGAAGCACCAGTCTCAGTCAGCTCATAAGAAATATTTCTAGTGTATTTGATGAGAGCAGGCGCATCGGCTTCGGATGAATAACAGTGAAGAACGGGAGTCGCCTAACAGGAATCGAAGTTTGGATCCTTGCGAAGGTAAGGTTTTAAGACTGCCGAACAAACCTCACTCATGTAGATTACCTTTTTCATACCTGATGAGGAATCATCATACGATTCCTCTTCCGGAAGGTCAAAGGTGACTTTCTCTTTCAATGAAGGAGTAGTCATTTTGTTTCATAAAGTTGTTGGTCCACTTGAGTCTCCAGATGAATAACCATTAAAAATTTTCTCCTTGATTGGTGTTCGTCCTACGTGTTTGTTCTTAGTCTTCTTAATGTTGGTGCACTCCTGAGTTGGAATGATTTGGTCAAGTTATTCAGAGTAGGTTGACCCAGTGTGCGACCATGCATAAGTCTCAGGATCATATAAGAAACACTTATCTATTGTGAGATCCGCAAGAATTGAAATAGTGGGGGGAGTCTTTGCATGTTCGTTCTACGTTGACTTGATCTTGGAGCATTCCTGTGTCGAGTTGATTTGATCAAGGTAGTCAGAATAGGTTGACCTAGGCTGCAACCATACAAAAGTCTCATGATCGTATGAGTCATATATTTGATTTTCCTTGGTGAGAGCAGCAGGGAATGGAGCAGGGGAGGAGTTTCTAAACCAATAGTCTCATGAACAACCGCTATCTCAGGTGTGGCAATGGGGTAGGGCTCTTCTACTGCTTGATGGTTGCGGTTGTCGAGGACTTTCTGGGTTGCCTCAAAAAATCGTGGTTCCTCAAAGACTAGATGAGATCGAAGTGCTTCCAATGCTATAAAATTGATTTCTCGAGTCTCAGACTCAATAATCTCCTTAACCAATTATAAGAATGGCTTTTCGAGAATGATTGGAGACTGGGTAAATTCTCCTTGATGCTTTATATCAATGATCGTGATGTCCACTTTGAGCGGAGCACCTTGGAATGTCATGATGACAGAAATGGTTCCTCTCAGCCGCTTTATAGATCGATCAACCAATTGAACGATCTCTCGTATCTTCCTGATAGGTCCAAGTTTGAGTTCATGAAATACAGTGGTCGGGAGGATATTAATTGGTGAGTCATCATCGATTCTAGCATGGGTAAAAATTGTGTCTTTAATTTCACAGTCAAATCTGGGCAACCGCGTCACTATGCAGCTCTTGGTTTTTCTCCTCAACACCATGGAGGAGGCCATTGACAAGATATATCTTTCAATCTTTGTTCTTATTCTGCCCGACTTTTTCATCATTAATTTGTTCATTACAAATCCTTTAAGGTCGGGGAAGTATTCAATGGCTTGTATAAAGGGAAGTTCAAAAATAAATCTTTTCTCCAGTGTTTCCCGTAAAACAGGATTCAAATTCTTCAGATCATCTTCAGTCTCAATTTTTATAAATTTTTCTAGATTTTCGATTTTTCGATTGTTTTTTAATATTTCAATTATTTTGGTATTGTGGTGTGGTCACGTGGTGTTTTCCGTAGATGAGCAGGGTCGTTGATGTTCCGAGTAAGAGTAAGAGGCATAGTCATCCCTAGGGGAGTAATATGCAGAACTGTCATTGTCACAGTCGTCCCTAGGGTGAACATATTCTCTAGGTTTCTGAATATCCTCATGGCTCTCAATATTAGTACCAATTATTTCATCCTCCACTTTCGTACATGAGCTTCCATAAAATAAACTGAGTCAGTCAGTAGAATTTCTGAATTTTTCCTCCATTAATTCATATCTCTTAGTGATCCTCAAAATGTCATCCTCCAAAGAATTTCCAGAAGCAGTTTGTGTAGTTTCATGAGTATTCTTTTGTTTTCCATCTTGAGATCCAATCATTTCATCTTCCATTTTGATGTATGAGCTGGGAGAAGATCTTCTTGCAATATCGAATATATGATCTTTATCTTCTAAAAATTTCTCCTCTAAAATCATGGAAGGAGTCTGCTCAATAAGATAGAAACCATATTGTGATTCAGGCATGTGGAGTTGGTCTGAGTAGATTTCATTTATTTTATCATGATTGGTCGGACCGTTATACTGTGGAGCCAACATACATGGTTTGTGTGTTTCGATATCATCAGTACAGTCCTCTATATGAGTGCCATGTCTGAAGATGGGGTTATCATGATCAATCCAAGATAATGGTTGCTCATTTGTGTTTAAGGGTGGGGAAGGCGAAAGATGTGAAGAAGTGTTAAATTCGATCATGTGGTTGTAATCTCCCATAAATGATGGATTGACATTTACAGAATATGAAGGATGGATTGTGTGATCAGAGTAGAAAGGATTGACATATGAAGAAGTGAAGACATCAACATGTTGTTGGTTTGTATGATCCGAATACAAAGGATTCTCATTTATGAAGTAGATCGGATTTGTAGAGAGTGTTGGATCTATTGGTGGTTAAGAGTCTCTTGAGGAAGTTGGATGATGTGTAGTTGGAGGAGGTTTTGCGGCTTTGGGTCTAACCGATACGAATTCATTTCATAGCATAGCTCTGATGGATTCTTGGATAAATGTTCCGCCATTTTTGAAAGAGCTGAAATGAATGATGGGTTGGGTTTGTTCGTGACGAATCTTTTTTCATGATATGGATCTAGATGATACTTGGACAAAAGTTCCATAATTTTCGAAGGAGGTTTATTGGTTGACATGGTGGATCTGTTTCAAATCAAGAAAGGAGAGTGATGCCACAAGGGTGCGGCTTTTGATCTTCGAAATCGGTTCATGCACACAAATCAAACACAAATCAAACCACAGGTTCACCAACTCACACAATGAAGCCGCAAGAGTTTGGCTATTTTCTTTCAATTTTAGTTGGTGATAAATCAATTTTGGAAAATAATTACCGAGCTGTTAGGTGCCGAAATTTTCTTAATGACTGGCCCAATACGACTAGTTGCACCTACTTCCAGCCAGTATGGGTGTAAGTACATACCGTAAAATAGCTACCTGTGTTACTTCAGGACGGAGCCTTGCGTAGTGTCCTTTAAACCACCCACTCTGCTAAAGAAATCCGGACCGTTTACCGGCTACCCGTAGATCCTCACTGAGAAGTAGCTAATTATTTTTGTCGAAGCAGTAGTCAATATGAAAATCTGGGTTTGGGCTCTAGCCTTAAGTGTCGTCTCTCGCTCACTCAGAAAAATAAAAGAATACAAGGTCGGGGTTGCTCTCCTGCAATATATCTTTATTTTATGGGTTGTTTAAAATCGGTTATATTAAGCAGTCCCAATTTTAATTAGGCGATCATTGAAGAATTAATATAGCATAAATACACGTCTACCATTCAGTCCCAATTTCCATTAAAATTATGTGACAAAATAAGAGGGAGAAATTCGAGAAAAGCCGATGTACGTGAAAAACAATGATGTATGCTCAGTTAGAAGACTTACAGTGATTCCTCACAATCTCCATGTAGGATGCAATACAATAATTGAAAGATTATTCCTAATGAATGCAAGCCAATAAAAACCACACCTAGCCGAAAGTTCTATTAGCCAGGAAGAATTGAGTTGAATTTGACTAAGTTGAATGATCTAATGTGCGTCTCAATTAAAGTGAAGTGTAGACCTAGGTCCTACGAGCACAATCAAAAATCGAAAAGCTTTAATAGTCGTATGCCCAGGTCTATCCTAAGTGCCACTCAAATCGGGCCCCACCCTCACTGGAGTGTGAAACAAGCCACAACACACCACAGAAAAGTTCAACATCTTTTTACACATGCGAGATTCCAAACAGACACCGCTATAAATGAGCAATTAATTACAGAAATTAAAAATTGCAGAAAATAAATCCTAGACTCTATGCTCTCTCATTACTCGAATCGATTTAAATTAATTGCGGCTTTTTTTAGAAGTCGTTGAAGATGCTTCGGTTCTTGAAAAACCGCTCCACGTACGCCAGGTACCTCACAAGAAAAATAAGAGAGAGTATGTAAGAAAGTAAAAAAAATAAAGTAAGAAAATAAATGTTGAAAATAAAATAAAAATAAATGCAGAAAAAAATTGGAATTTACTGTGAAATATTCGAGGGTCAGAATACCTGAATAAAGAAAACCAAAGAATTAGACAAAATCTAAGGTGTTTGCCACCCCGGTGACGGTGCCATCTAACGAATCCTAGAATGCCCTGTTAAAAATATATGTCATTGATTATCGTTCGCTTAAATGAATGTGTCGTTTCATTGTAGGCAGACAATCAGAATCCGTCAAGAAATAACCACACAAAACTTAGTCAATTGTAATTAATGCAGTTTTATGTTTATTTTACTTGGGCAAGTCCCAAGGTCGAACACAAGGAGGTAAAGGAACAACCTAGAATTTTGTCTATCAAAGTTCCTACACGGTTTTGAAGCGGTCTTTTTTTGTAATTTTTAATGTAATTTAGGATGGGAAATGCAAATTAGGTCAGGTTTGAGGACTAGAAAATGATTACCAATTAAACGATGTCCGAAAAATGTGAAATTTGGCCAAGATGACAATTACGATGGAATGCACTGTAATTTTTTTTTGGAATTTTTGGATGTAAAATAAATATTTTATGAATTTTCGAATGCAAATGATGCAAATTTCAATATTTAATTATAATAAATATTAAACCTACTTATTTTCAAGAGATAAAATTATCCAAGAGCTACCACTAGGTGATGGATCTCAGAAAAATCCTAAATCTCAAAAATATCAGATTTAATACCTATTAAAAATTAAAGATTGAAATATACAAAATGATTTTTACAGGACAAACAATGCAATGCAATTCTTTTTTAATACAATGTTAAACACAAATAATTCTACAATCCATGATTTATCGACAATTTTTTGAGCAGTGGTTAATCAATTATGAATTTCAGAGCTCAAAATGGGCAAAGTATGCAATTTTCCACAAAACAATTAATTATTAATTAACCACTAATCACAAAAATGTCAAATATATACCAAGATGTAGATAATTAGTTGTAGAACAAAATGCCAATTTTTGATACATAAAATAATGCACTATAGAGATTCTAAATAATGGGGAATACAAGGGTAATTGTGTAATATTTAAATAAATATGAAACTGTCGTAAAAAGGATTAAAATATAAATACATATAAGTTGGGGGGTCTTTTCAGCAAAATTTCTAAGGGGCACGTGCGGATGGGGGGACTGATATGCAAATCTTGCAAACCCTAGGGGCTTCTTTGCAATTTCCCCACGCGGTCACTTGCCCAGCACGTGACCCGCAGGGATGGATGACGTCCCCCTGGGCACACATACCTTGCACGTGCGTGGGGGGCCTCAGGCCCCATGCGCCCGGCGACGAGGCGGAGCGGACTGCACAGAGGAGTGACGCAGGCGATGCGGTATCCGGTTGTCGATGGTCGCTCGGGCAATGGTGAAGTGGGCTCCTGGAGTAGTCTGCGGCGAGAGGATGATCAGCCTGGCGGTGGAGCCTGGTGGGTGGCTGCTGGCCTACGGTGGCACTGTTGGAGCTCGAGGGCGGTAAAGCTACTGGATGCGTCGTTTGGTGAGCAGCATGGCCGTCGAAGGAGGGCGGTTGACGTTGGGTATTGATCTTTTGAAGACGAGGGCGGAGTGGATGTTGGCTATGCTGACTGCCGTTGGAGAAGACGTTGGGTGTCGATGAAGCTCGAAGACGATGTCAATAAAGAACGACGTAGAAGGTGAACGTCATTGACGATGATGGACGTAGATGTACGAGCTCGACGGAGTTGGAACCGAGGCAGAGCAGTTCGAAGGCGGCGTAGGTCAGCCGGCCAAACTGTAGCAAAGCCGTGAGGCTTTGGATCTCGCTGGATAGAAGGTAGAGGGGCGGTGTTGTCACCGTCGTCCCTCTTCTGTGAATGGCTATCGATGGATGATCATGGAAAGGGGCGGCGGAGGTGCTTTTATAGGATGAGGACGGGGATGCCGGATATGGAAGGCTATCGCGGGATCTAAAGGATATTGGGATTTGATTAAGATTTGATGGTGGTGATGATCGGGAAGGTGGCGGTGGAGAAGATCGTAGTGGGCAGAGATCTCGTGGGATGCCAAAAGGGGAAAGGCGGTGAGAGGAAGATGGTGACCAGGGGCTGAGATCGGACGACCCTAATCGTGCCACGTGGTGGCAGGATGGGGGTGCGAGAGCACGTACACGTCTTTAATTTTTTTAATAAAAAACGAATTACAAAAAGCCCAAAATGGGTGACACGTGGCGGCTCCAGGAGCTGCCACGTGTCAGCTTCATAAAATCAAAGATAAATATTTACACATTAATTTGATTTTTTGGATTTTTATTAATTAAGAAAAAGAAGAAACAAAATAAAAGACGAAAATCACAATTTTTGTACAGACAATTAGTAAAGATTCTGACTCAATTAGTTTCTTTGATTTCAAGCTCAGTTTGGATTTGGATTTTTGCGTATTTTAATAAAACTTTCATCAAAGAAGACAAATGAAAAACAAATATAATAAAATAGGTCAATTATGTGACTAAAATAATAGGTCAAAAACCGCTAAAATACAAAATGTACAAAAGAGGCCCAAAACCCAACTTTCACATATGAGCTTCGACTCACTTGAACTTGTCTTGTTTTGAAAGTAATTGAATGTACATTAGTTCAAAAGTGAGTAAGATATGTAGGTTGGGGTTTGGGTTTGGGTTTGAGTAAGATATGTAGGTTAGTTCAAAAGTGACACTAGATGAGGAAGATATGAAGGTTTTAGTCCGGAAATCCAAGAATTAGGGTTTGGGTTTTTGGTCCACCTATTTGGGTTAGTGATTTTTTGTATTTTTTATTTATTTTTGTTAGTGATATGTACACAGTGGAGGTGGTTTTGAGTCAATTGGAGTTAGCATGAATGAGTTAAAAAAACGGGGAAGTTAGGCTATTTGCAGGTCAATTTTGGCTGGGATTTTTGGCTTCTTATTTTGTGCGAAAATAAGTGCTAAAATGCAATTCTTATCAAAACATACATGAATGCTAATTATGCCGAATAAATGAAGAAATGCCAATGAATTTTAGGGATTTGAGCTTAATTAATGACTTTTAGAGTGATGAAACTGAGATTCATTACTCATAGTGATCAAAGAGCTGCAAAAGAAGACATAACTCTTGCTAAGTATTAGGAAGTGAAAAGAATGTTATGCTACAACGACGAATAAAAGAATATAATCAATAGAAGTTGGTGATCCCCCTATACTTAGGATCAAGTAATCCTAAGTATAGAAGACTGTACACAAGGGGACTACTGAGTGACAGGATATAGAGAGTCTACCTCCCCTATACTTAGGGTGAAATATCCCTAAGTATAGACAGCAAAACAGAGGTAAAAAGAATAAAAAGAATAATCAAAAGTATGACACCTCCCATACTTAAGGTAATGTACACCCTAAGTATGGAATGATCATGAGATGGAGATGGAGTGTTTTAGACAAAAGAATGTGCGATATGGACAAATCGATCTATACAATAGTGGAAATGTTGAGGTGCCTCTCAACAAGCGCTAGAGTTTATGCCCTAGCTGTGCGCAAATACTTAGATAACGCAGTATCAGGGTTCAGGACGACATCTGTAATGTGAATATCGTACTATTGTTGTTGTCTCGGTGGGAGAACAACAACGGACTCAGCAGTGTAGATGATGACACCTAAGTAATCAAACAGGCGGGTGTCTGATACCGAGTTAAGATATGGGAGAATGAAATCGGTCTCTAGTAGCATAAAAGAAATCATTAGCTCAAGGTCTGAATGGAGTGGAATGGAAGAGCCGAAGAATTCGAACATGGACAAGGAAGGATATGTCAAGGAATTCTCCACATTAATCACCATCTTGAATAGATAATGAAGATCAAGATCAAGAGACTCACTAAAAAGGTTGCTTTCTGATGCATATAATGTAGACAATTTATTGAAATCATCGAATACCTCAAAGATCGAGTCATCCTCGTGATGGTCGTCGAGGAGAGAAACCTCAACTCGTGATCAGAAATATCAGAAGACTCGGTCTCATGATCCGACAGATTGGATGCACTCTCAGAAAGTGAAACTGAGTACACATGGTACTTGGCATCCTCCCTCAGATAACCCTCGGGGAGTAATGCCGAATCATCAGGAAATTGGGAATCTATGTTGTCAAATATCAAGTCCTCCAAAATTATATCGACCTCATCAACTGGGAGGACACAAGGCTCAAATACGGGACTATCTAGATCTGTTAAATAAAAAATCGGTCCCTCATCAAGCTCTCCATTCTAAGATATATCCAAATGTATCTCTGAATCTAAGAAGATCTCCTGAAGAAAAGACACTGAATCAACTGCGCATGGACACTGGAATGACTCAGTGGATGGCTGAGATGTGGGTTCCTCCTCAATTTCTTGGGATACTAAAGATCTAGAATCCAAGAATCATCGACATGAAGGTGCGAGACTGGCTCAAAATCTGGCTTTAAATCCAACGTGTACTCGACTAATATCTGGCTCTCGGAACTCATAGTGGTAGTCAGCACATCCATCAAATGAGAAGTAGTAGCATCCATATCCTCTGATTGGTTTGTGCTGCTAAAATCGGCATGATGTACCACACACTCATCTGGTGTCATCTCTCTCTCTCGTATGTTGTCTCGAATACATCATCTTGTGAATATGAGATTTCTGAAAGTGTTCCCAAGATAGTCTCAAATAAATCTAGGTCAGAATTTGGTGTGAACCACCATACGAGGTAATGACTAAATGCAATATGCTCGACGGTCCTCCCCCTCATGGGGATGTGGATAAGGTCAGTCATCTAAAATCCTTGATCTGGAAATCGCCTCAAAAGATCTCTTAACCTTGACCATGAATCTCTCAATGGCTCTAGGGGGTCAACTGAAAAATCATGAATACAAGATAACATCATCTCTGGTCTACACTGGGGGTAAAATCTCTGGAAAAACAATGATTGTAAATCTCCCCACGTAGGAATCTTCCTTCCCAATCGTCTATGTCAACTTTTGGCTCTACTCTTAAGTGTGAATGGGAAGATAATCAGCATCAAGTCCTCATAAGTGATATCAGAATATGATTGTGATCCACAAATCTCCTCAAACTCATCGATATGCAAATACGGCTCCTCGTGCACTTCCTCTAAAAATTTTGGCGGTATATCAATGAACTCTAAATCCAGAATGAAGTAAATCAATGTAGAAGCATACTGTACTTCCTGATCTGTATACTCATCCATCATCCCAGGATAGAAGTCATCTAAAGCTCACAACTGCTCAATATGGTCGCTTGTGGAATGCACTCTCATCTCAACAAGGTAATTGCATGGGTCTCGTATTTGGTCAATCTGGTCTCCTTGGGCTTCACTCACAGCATGTCCCGAATGGGAGGGTGGGAATGGAGAGGGAAAGATGGGATGTCAGTTGGAGTTCTGACCTCCCAAGAGAGTGGGCGGCAATGATGGGCATCTAATGAAGAAGCCGCAAAATTCAGCTGAAATGGAGTGTAACCCATCATGAAGGGAGGTGGGTGGGTTAGAAGAGAGAATAGAAGGTGACTGCTAATGAATCGAATATGATCGTAATCGACTCACACCAAAGACATACAAACGCAATGCAAACCCCCAATTCACCAACTCTACGCAATGTGAAGACCGTGAGATCTGGTCTTTTATCTTTTCAGTTTTAGAGTTTAGTGATTAGACAAAAGCTATACAAACACTTACGAGGCTTAATGGGATTTGGTCACTACTCCTTAGTATGTACGCGAGCAATTAAAAGCGCAAACAATGAGGGGGTTGCTCTCCCAAAACAAATGGTATGAATCAATTACGTTTGATTTTAAGAGTCCAATTCAATTAGCAGTCCCAATTTTTCATTTTATATTTTTGATTTTTTTTGGAAAATTTCAATAAAATGTCTAACGAGATTCATGTTTCCCTTTATTCCTATATCCACAAAATTGAGGGGAAAATGGAAAAGACAATGCACGAGAAAATATGGATGCAAATGCTAGTGATATAGGTGCATACCTGACTCCAGCACTCTACATGCAATATGATCCGCGCAGAAAAATTAAAATAATCTTAATGAATGCAATGCAAGAACCATCCTAAACAACAACTTCTATTATCGTGAAGCACAGATTTATTTGTCTAAGTCCAAGCGAGTTCTATAGGAACATATATTCTATTAGGGGCTTTGGACCTATTGCTACCTGACTCAATCAAATAGAAACTTATATCTAGGGCTCAAGCACAAAAAAATCCGTGTGAAACAATTAAAAAATAAAAGCGAGAAAACAAAATCTAGAAAAAAAACAGTGAGGTCCCCCAAGTGCACTGACACTTGGCGAAACAGACCCCGAAATAGTGTCAAAGTCCACAAGTCCATATTTCTAAATTATTACAATTATTCACAAATTCTCTAAATAAAATAACAGTCTTCTGCTCCTATGCTCCTCTTCCTGTGTTGGTCCCTCCAAAGAGTCCGAGTCGTATCCACAGCAGTTCCTCGCAGAAAAAGAGAAACAAGAGATGGTTAGATGGCAGTTATAATAAATAGAGATAAAAAGAAATGAAACCGAAAAATGACTACAAAGCTTTGATCCCCGGCAATGGCGCCATTCTGATGAGCCGAAATTCGATGCGGTTGAGATGGATTAATTATGCAATGTTTTGTTCTCAACCACTCAAATCGGTCAACGAGAAAAAAATGTATTTATAACCACTTAATAAAAGATACATCAATCAAAGCAAATGTAAGCAGTTTCACTATTCTATTTACCCGGTATAGAGACCAGGGCCGAACACAAGGAGCACGATTTATAAACTATGTAGTCAAATTTCAAAAAGAATTTTTAGTGGTTTTCGAATTTTGATTTTTTTTTTATTTTTCAAAACAAGTGCAAAGGAATAAAGTACACAACACCACACCCCTTTTGTATTTTTCGGACTAGTCAAAAATATTCAGAAAATTAAGGAGAAAATGTTTTTGGGTTTTATATGTTTTAAAATGTTTTTGGTAACTTTTTTTAAATTTTTCTGATTTTTGTGTAATTTTTTAAAAATCAAACAGTGAAAAATAAAGAAAACAGTACAGAGCCAAGAGTATTTTGCAAAGTAAAAATGTTTAGGTGCAATAAAATTATTTTTATATTAAACTACAAAGACATATCTACAAATAAAGACTGAAATCAGATTTTTTATATTTTTATAGAATTTTATACAAAAGTTTTAAGATTTATAGTATTTCGTAATTTTTTTGGTTTTTTTAAATGATCTAAGCACAAAATTTGAAGGGAAGTTAAAAGACACCAAAATAAACCTACGGTCATTTTTTGGAATTTTTTTAGGCAAATTTTTGAATTTTTATAAATTTTCTAATTTCAGGCAGATAAAAAGATTTTGTTTTTTATTTTCTAAAAATTTCAAATGATAATAAAAATTATAAAAATTTCTACAATGATAAAAACTACAGCAATAACATAGATAAGTTTTTGAGAAATTTTCGACTAATAAAAACATTTATTTAAGCACAAAGAACTTGCTAAATTAGTGTCTGGAAGAGTGGGATAGAATCGCAAATAGTTGAAGTTTTTGTGCGAAATATTAACGGAAAATAAAAACGGTGTTGAAATCGCAAATTAACCAAATGAAAATGTGCAGTTCCCGTGACTTCTAGAGCAAGGGCATCTTGGCAATTTCAAAAAGCTCCAGGGATGAAATTATAAATTGACCACCAATTTATTTTTTTATTTTTCCTGCAAAAACAAATGTGAGATAGAGAAGCACGAAAAATAATTATATATATATATTATAAACAAATGGGATTGATGAATAGGTCGGATCTTGCGGTGCGGAAGAATAGATCCGAAAATCCGACCACCGTACGTGGTCGGATGTGATAGATTATGTGGGGTAGAACGTGAAAATGGAGGGACACGAAAATGAGATGTAAATTCTGGTGTCGGATCAAAAACTGTGATGGATTTTTGTTGTGATTTTAAGATCTAAAAATTAATCATGTCTAAGCAGAATAAAACCTACTATTTATCTAAGTAAAATGACCAGAATTAAATAAGATCTCACCTCGGGAATCGAAAATGTCATGATGGCCTCGACGAGGGCCGACGTGCTGTCACCGAAAGGCTCAGAGGCTGGGCACCTTTCTTCGACAAGATCGCTCTCAAAGATCGGGCTCCTCTCCACCAAAGGTTGATCAAGCGTGAATGAGGGAGGAAGGAGCCAATAAAAAGAGAAGAAAAAACAAAAAAGGAAGATATATACACTTAAGGTAGGTGTTTATTAAGTGAATTAATAAAATAAATAAATTAATTAATTAATTAAATAATTATTTATGAAATTCAGAAATAAATAAATAAATAAATTAAAAATCAATTAGCCACCTTAATTGAGGCTATTTAAGGTATGGAATAATATATATAAAAGGAATGTTTTTAAATCAAATAATGAATTAAATAAATAAATCTAAATAGAATTTTCGTAATTAAATTAAACTAATTAAAAAAAGTTAGATATTTTATTTTTTATGATTTTTATATAAAGAAATTAGTTGTATACAAATATTATGTACACATAATACAATATACACATGTAAAAATAAGGAAATAATTTTTATGCAATTTTTTTTTATATTTTTTATTTTATTTTTAATGAAAATAGTATTTACAATTATGTATATTATGTATATAAAAAATATGAATAAATATGTACAATAAAAATTGGTGAAACTGCACAAAACACCCCAGAAAACTGACTTTTCAACCGTAACTCCAAAATTATGAAACCATATTTCAAAGATAATTTAATTTATAGTATAATGGAATGAGTTTGATTCAATTTGAGTTTGTATGGAGCCGGAATTGGTATTTCAATTATCGCTTTGCGATTTTTCTTAGTGTATTTATTTGCAATATGTACATTAATTTGCTTCGCAATTATTTTTATTATTTACAACACTTTTTTATTTACAACTTCTTTTTACAAAAATAATTAATTTGAAGTCAATTTATGCATAAATAAAATAATACAAGTTTTATACAAATATATAGGGAAAATATTTATAAAATATTTTTGGATTTTTGAATTGAAGACTCTATCTCCCCCTACTTTATTCCTGGTCGATCAGGTCAAGTCATGACCTTCTCTCAGGGTTTGGGTTAGTCTATATTTATTGCATAAACACATCCTTTATTTTCTTTTCTTTTACTTTTCTTCTTATTCTTTTATCTATGTACAAAAAGTGTTAAAATGCATATTTAACAAATGCATGCAATTTGGTAAAGTCATGGAATTAGTGTATATTTAAATGTGTTTGACTACGGAAATGAAGCTAAAATAAAAGAATTAAAGGCGATGAATCGTGGATTCATCAAAAACTAAAAACTAAAAAATTTAAAACCACTAAAAATATTTTTTTCTTTAAATTTGACTACTTAGTTTTTAAATCATGTTCCTTGTGTTCGACTCTGGTAGCTATACCATGTAAATACAAATAGCAGACTGCTTACATTGATTGCTTTATCTTCTTTAGTGGTTATTTTTCTCGTTGATCGTGCCAAGTGATTTGGATCATAACGACCATTGTTTATTTACATACTTAAACCTAGTCACTTGGCTGCTCATCAATGGACCATGTGAAATCCGGCAGATGAGCCAAGAGGAGAGAGGCCCACGCCTACTCTCAAGGAGACTTACAACCCGAGCGCATGCCATATGACTAAGTGGATCCAAATCTCGTATTTTTTAAAAAAATTTTCTGAAATGGAACCTAGTGGAATTTAGATCACAATATATCACCATGATATCGAAATTTGACTTAATTCGATACTTTTATCCCCTCCATCAAGGCTGTCGAATTTTAACAGTCTCAGAATTGTTGAAATTGACATCCTCCAGATGGAAGTATTAGGAATGTCTATTTTATATCAAATTTAAAACACATTTTCCAATTATTATTCTAAGAAAATCACCCTAGGATTCATTTAAAAAATTTTGTGGGAAAATGGTGTAAGCATACTATTATATGTTTTCGGGGATCATACTCATTTAACCATATATATATGATTAAAGTGAGCCTACTTCATGCTACTCCATGCCCATTTTTCGCCACTTTTAAATTTTTTTTGAAAATACCACCATGTATTTTCATAATTATATCCCTCTAATATGTCATTCTAATTTCGTCAAATATAATGACTCTTATGCCCTCCATTTAGAATATGCCGATTACAGAATTTTAAGACAATTAAAATTACTTATTCTAGGTGGAGGGTATATGAGTATCTGATTTTAACAAAATTAGAATGGCCTATTAGAGGGATATAGTGATGAAAATATGTTGTGGTATTTTTCAAAAAATTTAAAAAGCATCCCATACATATATAACTTCATTTTATTAAGAAGTATGGCTTTACAATTCTATATTGTGGAGAACAGTGAGATTCATCCTTTTCAAAGCATGTGTTTTGTGCTCGTTTATCTAGAAAAAGCTGATTCGAAGGTCGGAGGGAGAAGAAAAAGTAGTTTTTAATGTTTTATTTGCTAGAGTTCATTCTAAGTTTCCAAGTGATATCATTCATACATCATGAAGGATGTATACATAGAGTCAAATATGTTCTCTACCCGAATTTTCAATTGATCAATGTCTTTCTATGTAGGCTATTGTGTTCATCCTGTAGAATATTGATAAGCTTAAACCTTTTTTATTCTAGCTGAATAATTTTTTTGTCGATAGAACTTTATTGCAATGAAACAATTCTTTTCAGTCAACTGACATTTCTCTAGGTCAATTATTAGATTAGTATATAGTAAAAATATTAAAATATTAACTGATACAATAAAATTAATTTGTTAAATACAACTGATGCAGTACCTTGAACAGTCAGATTAATCAATCAAACTTATTTCAACACTTAGTATTAACTAGGAGACTTTATGTTAGGTCGAATACAAGGCATTAACTCACTACTTGGTTTGGTAAACACTCACAAAGTTTGGTGTCGAAATGTTACGCTTGATTGTGCATTTTCATCTATCTTACGTATTTAATTAACATTTATTTTTTAAAGTTTTATTTTACCTCTTTTTATTTTCGTAAAGATTTATTTTGGAGAACTAAATATGATCAAATAAACGAAGTGAAAAAAATGTTCACAAGAATCAAAATCAAAAAGTGATATTTTTGTGAGATCAAGGGGCAATAGGATTTGCATGGTGTATGTCGACATTGAGATTACACTCGATGATATTTGTGTATGAGTCAATGAATTCCAAATCAGTTTGAGATACATTGCTTGGCATAATGGGTCCAAAGGTAGACCAAACTGACCTCGAAAAGATAAACCAGAAACTCTGAATCTAAATGACATTGTGATAATAATCTGGACTCTCAGGAGAAAAGAGTTCCTAAAAAAATAATGAATTTAAAGATATACTTGATCTTTTTTCCAAGATGCATGATTAGTTCAGAACAAACACAGGATATTTCATCGTACTTAAGTCTAATGTGGAAGCTAAAGTGAGATCATTAGTCATCATACCATAGTTTGAATCAAGATATGGAGGACACAACTGAAATGAATTAAGAGGTTCAGGGGAATCTCTCAAGAAATCAACATTATCTTCATTTTACACTGCATGACTAACTGGGACAATACATAAACTTCTTAAGATAATACAATTATTTATCAAAGGGCTATTTAGACTTAGGTGTCCTTAGTGGACTCCTAAAGAGGTCAGTCAACTTTTTAGAGGATGGGTGTGGTGATCTTTTGTGGGTGAGTCATGGACAAAATTACTCGCTACAATGAAGGAACACACGATAAAAGATATCAACATTGGGGTGCACACAACATCAGAAAACTCATTAGGGTTATACTGTATTTAAATGGTGTGTTCTAATCTACCTATAGGGATGATCGATACTTGGCTTAGGAATTCTTCAACATCAAAGATCGACTGAACAGCCGTGTCATCAACTGATTCAACTTAGGTCGCGTCAAGAGAAAATAAGGCTCATGAATCCTTAATCAGATTGGCCCAAGCAAAGGAATCGCGGAGGTAGGACTCATTTACATCTAAAAATTCATGGTTGTTAGTCTCACAGTCTGAATCCCTAGGGTTGTGTGTTGTCTATAATAATTGGTTCACATTAACTATTCTTATGAAACATGAGTTCCCATGTCTTGCAATCAATCAGTGCTTTAGTAGAGGCCAAGAGCGACTTCCTTAAAATAACTAAAGTTATGGATAACTCTTCAAGGAACTCCGTATCTAGGAGAATAAATTTGTATTGCAAACCTTAAACAGTTACCACGATATCCCTCAACATCCCTCTCGACCTTTTGATGGATTGATCAACTAGTTGAACGGTCACCCAAGACTTCCTAAGTGAACCAAGTTCGAGCTTAGCGAGCACAACAATCAAGAAGATATTGATAGCAGAGCCATCATCCAATAGAGCTTGGGTAAATATAACGTCATTGATAGTGCAGTTTGTTCTAGGCATTCTTTTCACTCTCTTGCTCTTGGTGATCCTCCTTAAAATCATAGAACTAACCATGGACTATAGTTTTAATCATGAACACAATATGTTTTTCTAATCATGTCCTCTTCTCTCTCTTCCCCTTTATTGCACACTTTTTCTTCAAGTACTTCTTGAGGTAGGGAATTTGGTCAAGGACTGGATAAAAAAAGAAGCTTCAAGATAATTCATTCCACTATGGCTTCCACCTCATATGTCACATCTATATTTTTGTTGCTTTCTATTTCTATTTTATTGGAAGAAATATCTTGGCAAGGTGTCTCGGGAATATAACCAAACTCAGCGGGATTGGAAGGTAAAGGAGTGTTAAAAGAAGGAAGTAGAAATGCATATTTTAGATATACAATTTAGTGTATCGTGTCGCATCTTCCATTTTTAAAATAATAACTCATCTTTATTTTGTTTTTTTCCTTTTTCTCATCTCTTACATATTTGTTGTGAAGCGGTTATATGAACAATGACTTCTAAAGGCGACCCTTAATATTGCAAGATGAATTTTCATGGGTCTTTCTTTAAAAGACTGACGAGTTGCAATATCAAACTACATTCTTGTGTCTATGAAGATGGTATGGAATTCTTAGTGTATCACTGTTGTCATATTTATTGGGAATTATCTGAACCTCATACTCCTATAAAAATGGACATGAAAACTTTAATAGCGACAACAGAATCCAAGGGTCTTTTGTTGAAGTTGGCTTTTTGTATTTGATGAATCCATGATTCGTATCCTTTATTCTTTCATTTTTTCCTAAAATTTGAAGTAGAACACCAGTAAATATTCATTAAATAGTATTTCTTAACAAAATAGATCTCACTAATAAAATTTTTTTAACATTAATTTAAATAAAATAAAAGAATAAAGGAAGAAAAGAAAAATAACAAAGAAGAAAGACGATAAATATGTAAATATGTATAGAGTTGACTCTTATACAAAGATTGATGATCAGGCTACTAACAATAAAGTACAGGCTACTAACAATAAAGTAGAGAGTGATAAGGAAGTAAAAGGAAAGTACTCAAAAAATAATTTTATGTATAAAATAACACTCTAATCACCTTGTATATATTGGACGAAGTTCCACATTTTCTATAGGAAATTATACTATCTTGTAATAACTTAACCGTTTTATAACATGCATACAAAAAAATCCATATAGGATAAATGCACATATATATTAGGAATTGAAAAACTTGCAACGCCTAAATGAGGGATGGTTTTCTACTCTATATAAACACCAAATTGAGCAAACTCACTTTTAAAGTTTAAGTTATAAATTTATATATTCAATGAAGGTGGTGTGGTGAAAAATATAGTTAATGTGCAAAATGCAGTTTTTGCAAGGTTATATATAGTATTGTACAATGTTATTTATTTATTTTTAGTTAATATTTATTGTAGTATTTTCCTAACTTGTTTTTTTGTTATTGTACAAAAATGGTATAATTTATCAATAGAATAATCTAAAAAATGCTCTGATTAATCAGAATAAAATCAAAAGAATAAAAAACATGTCTAATTGACCTATAATGAGCACTATTATATTTGTCTAGACTTGTAATCTAAGTCCTTAAATTATCCTTTCTATAAATAACATATAAAATGTTCTATTCCTTCGTATAATTGAGAAACTAAAATTTTGTGTATGCATTTTATATGTAAAATATAAATATATTCTATATTGTTTACAAGTTTCTCTCCATTATTTTATTATTATCTATATATGTTTTGTATAGTATTTTGTATATACTTAACTTACCTCTTGTTTATATTTTAATTATTTTTATCAACTTTATTTATATTTATTATGTATTAATATGTAATATATTGTATTTACACGATCAGCTGATCAATTGACAACTTCTAAGCCACGTCATCTTATGGGCGAACAACCAACTGGCTAAGAGCCTTGGAGACATTGGCCAACTAGGCTTGAATGACTATAGGTAGAAAATCACTTTATAAGCGGTCTGATAAAGGAACATCTCTAGTGATAATTTTTTTTACACTTACTGATGCAATTTGGTATCCAATCTTGGAACATTGTAGGCTTAGGAGAAAAACATAAACTTGATCGATTAAAGAATACGAAAAAGGTACATCACCTCATTATACTTCTCCTCCAAGAAATGAGAGTCTACCAACTCAATCAAAGTGTAGATGTTAGAGGTTTGAATGACTTTGAATGGCACTCTAACGCGTCCATAATATCTTAAGGTCCCTTTTCGAGTTGGGACACCGCTATTAGTTATGTAATAATATCTTGAAATTTTTACATAATGGGACACATGCACATTACTAAAACCTTGTGATGTGAGATTCTCCATGTTTTGTTCTATGTGATCGAATTCCTTCCGAGCACTACTTCTAATAAATAGAAACCATCTCATTCTGCATATTATTTTCTTTGGCATTAATCATCAATAATATCTTTATATGTCAAGATCATGATCAATTTCTTAAAAAATATGATTTCATCCATTCCGCATAATACACACAAATACGAACATAGATGGAAATCTGTATATTTTAACTAAGTTCTACATCAATGTTTTCTAGATCATTAGTTGGCATGTATATTAATGGACAAAAGATCCTAGTTGACACTACAAGAAAATTAGAAGAAAGAAAAAATATCAAGGAATAAAGATCCAATTTTTGCAATAATTTTAAGACATAATTTTTGTTATGGTAAATGATATAATTTTATGAAGTAAAATGGGGCTACCCCGACCTTATGTTTTTAATTTTTAAGGTATTTTTTAATAACACATGGGAGAGATTTAGATCATTATATATGGCAACATATTCTCATTCGGATTTTTACTCAATCTGAGACTCATATCACATCCATTAAGCATATCAAAATTTTAACAGTCTGGAAGTTGCTGAAATTAACCTATTCTAGATGGTGGGATTAGGAAATTGATTTGAATGTGAACATATTATCATCTAGTAAATTAAATGCCTCCATAAGTTGTTAAATTATATCTTTAAAAAAACATAAGGGTGGAGTTGCCAGGTTGACTCTCCCGTAGAGATAACCCTATTTAACTCATTTTGATTTGCAAATTAAGATTTTTACTCTTATACCCTCCTGAGTTTTTTCAATAACTCATGTGCTTCTATTTCTTTACAATTACACTTGCTTCTATATTCAATCATAACTAATAGCAATAGCCTTCCATTGGTATCAACTATTGAAGGGAAACAAAAACATGTGATACCTTGAAATTATATCTTCTATCAGATTTAACAAAAACCACATCACGACATCAAAAGACAATGAAGGCACTCTAACTTTGAATCTCCATGGAATGGGTAGATCATAACATCCTTTTATGAGAATCTTTTTAGAGACCCGGGTAATTTAAAACTTGACTTCTCTATTCTTATCAGCTATTGGTTCAAATACCAAAGGCATCCTCCCTTCTTGAAACCTTTTATCTTCACGAGGTTGAGTACATTATCAAGCAATTCAAAAATAACAAAGACACGACATCTGATGGAATCATAAATTGTTTTTTTAAGATAATTTGGCCAACAAATAAGAAATGTCCCTACTTTAACATATGCAACAATACGATTGTTAAAAAAGATGACCTTTGACATATCAATAATGCAATCATTGCTCTTACTCTCAGAAGGGGTATTTTACAGTGATTGAGAATTTTCAAGCAAACAGCTTCATCAGTCTCTCCATTCATATTATATCAAAAAATAGCAAAATCAATGGGTTACATTGCTTAAGGAATCAATTGCTCCTTCATAATGTGCATTCCTTAAGGGTCTCTTGTCGAGAGATGACTTCACCATAACTCCTTTGAAATTAACTTACAGATTCAATCCACAACTATATGTATATTTTGAAAATTGATTTTCAAAAAGCTTTTGATACCTTAAGGTGCCCCTTTATCATCGGTTTACTTTGAATCGTGGATTGCCATGAGAAATTCATATAGTAATCTTCTGTTATTATAATAGTATTCATCAAAGATCCCATATATCTTTACTTTTCATCCGCTGCTTATGGATCCTTGATGCAATATCAACCCAATCTTACACATAAGAATAAAAAATGGGATTTCTACAAAGATGGTTTAGATTCAATGATTACCAATATATAATTTGCATATAATATTGTTGTTTATTAAGCCAGTGAAGAGCGCTTAAAAACAATCCATCTTACTCTTAAAATCTTCTCACAATTATCAGGGCTCAACATCAATTAAAACAAGTCAGCCTTATGGATATTTATATTAGATCTAGAGGAAAGTCAGTGAGTTGAGGATATACTAGGGGGAGAAAGATAGTTATCCCATCAGTTAATTATCTCGGTTTTCCGTATACTCAGAAAAGACTTTCAGTTTCAAATGCCAATCCTCTAATCATGAAATTTTCCTCTCTACGTTACAAAGGATGGAAGGCAAAAATCTTGCTGATCTTGGCAAGAGTGTGTTTACTAAATACATATCTCCCTCCATTGGCTACAACTATCATGTTTTGATTAAATGGCAACATCTATCATTGAAAACTTTTATAAATTAGAAAGATCTTCTTGTATGAAAAAAATATTTGAGTAAGGCAAAATGATAGTTGGGGGATCTTGGACTTGCATTGCGTTAATGTAGTTCAACTTTCTAAAACACGTACAAATATAACTAAGATTAAGAAATGTTAGCTTTCTCAAATCATCAAGGCAACAATCTTTCATCCAGGTCCAATTTCTCTATACCCTCATCCATTGGAGCCACTATATGATCTCGAAATCACTTTATGGGGGATTCGCATGGCTACAACCTTTCATCTAAAATACTATTTAATTTGGGTGATTTTTCCTCCTTTTGAAATTAATTGAATGGTTCCCCTCCCCTTCGAACATGTTTCCCCTCCCTCTAGAGGAGGATTAGCAATAAGAAATGTTCTATCTCGAAAGGCATAAAAACCCGGCTAGCCAAAAATATTTGGTGATCAAATCACTTTATAATAGAATAGTGTTGATTTTCCTTAAAAACATTGAAATTCTAAAATAAGCTACAGAGACTCAACTTTTCACTTCATTCAATGGAGAAAAACCTAATCGTTTCCCTCAACTAGTGTGAAAATAAATCGAGTTTACTCAACAAGTTCACATACTGATTAGTCTCGAATGCAATCCATTTTCATGCTAAATTTTGATTTGAGTTATTTGATCCTTGTATATCATACTTCTTATGATTACTGGCTTAATGCAAAATATACACACAAGATAAATTTTTAGGTAAATCAATATTAACAATTTCGAAATTATTAGACACTTGTTTGAAAAATGTGATGTCACCAAATCATTTTTTGAACAATTCAACTTCTACAAAAATTTAGTAATGTTCAATGTTTTTTTCCTGAATGCTTTAATGTGAGAAAGATCCATCATTGAAGACATCAATTTGGTGGTGGATTGGGAAAACATGTTGCCTTTTAGTTTTCAAGGTATGACCTTATCTAAAGAAACCATTATTTGTGAGATAAAATTCATTTTTTTCACCTGAAAGGCTTTCGGGCTAGAAAAAAATCCGCAATGCTTGAACTTTGAACCTGAAGGATCTATAATAAATAGAGGTCTCGATTCAAATCATCCTATATATCTTATTTCCCAGTTTAATCATTTTGTTATATGTCTTGCTCCTAATTGATAGGTATTGTGAAATCAACACGTAAAACTCTAACCATTCAAATGGTTGTGCCCCTTTCTTCTCCGAAGAGCATCTCCAAGAAATTCACTCCTACCAGAGTTGTTCGAGGGTACTACTAAAAAGGAGGCAAACTCTAATAAACATGTAAAAGTAGATGCTGGATGCCTTGGGGAGGCCTTTTTTTTGCTGGGGCATTTGTTTAGCTATTGGAATCCCTTTTTTGTTCTATGAACTCTTGTGTTTATGGTTCGCCCTTTTTCTTTAACCTACATTGGTATAGGCCATGCTAAACTTAATTAGGCTTGTAATATTTGTTACTTTTGGCCCTTACTTCACCTTTGAGGCTTTGGATGAATGATCAACTTGATCTTTTCTTAAAAAACAACCCACATCCTCCTCCTCCTCTTCTTCTTCTTTATGCTAAGATATAAGTATGTAGAGAACTAAGAAAGAGAAACCAAAGCAAAGAAAGAAATCCGTTAAACCCCTCGACTCCCATAAGAGCACTGATGAGGAGAGCTATCTTACTTCCCTCTTGGGCAAGGATAGTCCTGCATCATAGAGAAAAAATGCATTATGGTTATCAATCGAAATTTAGATTTGGAAGGAGCAACAATATTTAATTGTATTTTTTATTACCAATAAAAGCAAATCGAAATTCAGATTTGATGTTTTGATAGCCAAGAAGGCTTCTGGAAATTTATCTCTCACGTCATCACCTACGCAATTACGTTTTCTTCTCAAATCTTTTGTAGCTACAATAGCGTCATAAATTGATGAATTTTTGTTTGATGCTAACTCGTAGAGTAATTCCAAAAGAATTTTTGTATAGGGTCGGTATCCTTTTATTCATTCGGAAGGAGTAACTTCTAAACCCTTTTTTTTATCAAGAAAAGCTAATTGAATTTCTGATTTGATGTCTTAATAGCCAAGATGGCTTCCAAAAATTTATCTCCGGCAATTGACATTTTTTCTTTAAGATTTTGTAGCTGAAGAGTCATAAATTTATGCATTTTTATTTATTGCTAACTTGTAGGCTGTCGGAAAGGTATGTGCTTGTCATTGCCAATATAAAAATATAGTCCCACATGAAAGATGTCCCAAGATTTAAACCAAGCTTTCATTAAAGTTGGACTAATTTTACGATTGCTACTTACTCCACATAGGCTTTGCCTATATCTAATTATTCTTGACCATAAAGGTCCTTCATTTATCCTTATAGAGAAGAGTCTCAGAATAGAGCTAAGTTATAGTCTCTCAAACTAAGGATTCCCCACCATCCTAGATTTTTAGGCATGCAGATAAATTTTCATGATGCCAGATAACACGTCCTCCAATGCATTGCCATTCCACAACAATTAGCCCGCATTATATCACTTTTTATGACATACTTTGGTTTAAAATTTATTGAGCAATTTTTTTGACAAAAGATCGGGGTTTCATTCATAAATAGATTCCAAAAGGACATCAGCATCATCATCAGATTAGCAGATTAACCGAAAAAGTCCAAAGGACCCCCAGCATTTAGTACAACATGCAAGTATCCAATGGAACCAAAAGGTAGAATGTCCGATTAGGATAAAAACAAACAAAAAATCTCAGCATTCGGTAATGTTAGAGCATATCGATGGGGCATTCATTCTTCGAATCTCTAGGTGCAAGTTGGCGCCTGATGCACATATGTGGACTAAGGGGACATGTTACATATTGGTTGCATAAAATGTTATGAGTGATTTTAAGTCATGTGATGACATTGGGAAGTAAGAAGCTAGAACGAGTGGCCGAAAATAAACCGGGCATTGTTAGCAATCTGAAGTGGCAGGTGAGAGGTACCTTGGAACATCCTCGAACATCGCTCATTCCATGTCAATCACTAGTTCGATGCTTGGGAAGCAACTACCTGCCAATGGGATAAGGAGTAAGGGGTGAAATTGTATTGCTAAAAAAATCCTATATTCACCCTTACATGAGAAATATGTAAAGTGTTAAAAACTTTAATAGTAAAGGGACAACCGAGAAGTAAATGGGTGATCGTTTATTTGTCATTAATGCAAAGGGAACATGCAAAGTGGTCTGATGTCTATCTTTGGTTCGAAGTTTGTGGTGGTTAACAGACCATATGAAGAGGGATAGTCTCCGAGGGAATGGTTTGAGCCACTTTAATATTTATTTTTGGCCCTAGACCATTGTGGGATAGAAAATTGTAAATGTCATTTGTAATTCTGGGCGAGGAGGTTCTACCTGGGATTAATACCGAGTCATAAGTAGTTGGGCAAGGGGAGAGGTCAGATAGGAATAGTGTGAGCTACGAGAGTTCATTAGGTGTGTTGATCCTTCTGGAGAGCGCTTTGAGCCAATTTTGATTGGAATCAAGAATGGATAGGGCTTTATCCAAGGTGCAGTATTATTGTGTGTGGAGGAAGAAAGTGAAGGGTTAAGACTACATAATGGGGAAGACCATTTATGCTATCAGTTCATAATAAAGAGTCTACTCCTGAAGAGACCGATCTAGAGGCAAGATTTCTAATATCCAAGGGGCCATTTTGATCTTTCATTAGCAAGGAGAGTCCCCGTAGTTTTTAGGTTCAAGCAAAGGAGTAGGGTGATCCATGTGGTATCAACTGCATATCAGTCTAGAAAAAAGTATGTTGCGAATATCTCTGCTCTTGAACCATGATTTTGAATGCGAATTTCTCTGCTCTTGAACCAGGATTTTGAAAGCATAGAGTAAGTTTAAGATGTTGGACACCCACCCGACACATGCTTTTGTCCTACAAATAGATTCCCATCTTGTCTGATGCCCATTTTTATCCTCGTTCCTCCCATTCTAGATGAAGCATCTCATGATTTTATCAATGCTATTTAATGCCCATCTAAGTAAATGAATGTAAGAGAGGATGCAATTTATTTGGGGCTGAGGGGGTAAGGGAATCATTAAGGAGGAAGATTATGGGGGGAGGGTAAGCATCTTTGACTTCCAACCTAGCAATTTCTTCTCGAAATTTTTGATAAGAGGCATCCACTCATTCCTCCCTAGTGCTTTTCAGAGAAAGTGAGGCCCCAAATAATTTATGGAAAATTTCTCCTCAACCCAGCCGAATAAATCTATCATCAACTTCATCTCAGCGTTGTCTACATTGAGATAGTGGATAGTAGATTTCTCCTCATTAATATAGTCATGCAATCTCAGAGAAGACCTTGAGGGTAAAGTTCAGGAATTTGAGGTCTTCAAGATCAAATTTGATAATTAAGATACTATCATCAACAAATATCTTATCTATGATGTTAAGCTCCTCATTAGGTATATAGAAACCTCAATCAGGTTATTTCCCGCTAGGTTTTGAAGCATCCCATTGAGGATATTCATGGTGTTAATAAAAAGGAGAGGCAAAAGTGGGTCTCCTTGTCATACACCACATGATGGTTAAAGAAACCTAAAATGTAGTTCTTAATCTTAAGGTAGATGGTTGTGCTCTGGTGCATAGAGCTAATACAATCGATAGATTTCACTCACAACCCGAGAGTGTAAGGACCTTTGACATCACACTCCATTTTGGGGGTCGAAGGCTTTGCATAGGTTGATCTTGAGGATAATTGCCTTAGTTTTTGTATGTTTCCAATGTGGCAAGATTTTAGTGGTTATGATGAAAGCATCAGAAGCATCCCTTCCCTTAAGGAAGTCACACTGAGAATGAGGTAGTAGATATGTGAGTTTCGGAGCCATTGATTTGCGAAATTTTTGCTATGATGCGTGATGGGAGATTTATTAGTTGATGTGGTGGTATTTGTTGATGTCTTGTGGGTCCCATTTCTTATAGATCATAATAATAATTGAGATATTGATGTATTATATAACCTCAGTGAAAGGTTGTCCCTAATGAGATGGTTTATCATCACCATAAATTCAGCTTTGATGATAGGCCAAATTTTCTTAAAAAAATTCAGTGCTCATCAGGACCTAGGGCATTAAGGGATTTTAGGCTTCGAAAGACATTAAAGACCTTGAGTTCTGAGATAGGGTCTTGTAGTTCTTTGGGATTTGAGATTTGTCCAACATGCAAGGGGTAAAGATCGAAGGAGAGGTTGGGTTTTCTTCAGGGGTAGAGTTAAACTTTATATAGAAGGTTAATACGATGCACGCAATATTGTCGAGCACTGAGGCTATCTTTAAGTGCAAAGATAGTGCTTTTGCAACATATTGTAAATATTTGGTATTGTGGTCTCCCTCATGAAGCCATTGAATCTCATCTCTTTAATTGAGATAAAGGACTTCATCTTCATGTATTTTCTCAAGCTCTTTGTGTAGATAGGCCAGACGTGTAGAAGTCTCAGTTATATGGTGGTTAATGGTAATGGTGGCCTCTAGGGTTTGGATCTTTGCATCGTTTTTTTAGAGGCAGCCGCAAAGGGTGAGATATTTTATTGCTTCCAGGTAATAATATCTCTTTTGAGGAGTTTGTTCTTAAGATGCTAGGTATGGAAATGATTTGATCCCATGCAGGGGCTTGGCCAGGTGGATTCTAGATAGGAAGGTAGGTTTTCTGGACAAAAAGGCCTCCATTTTGAAAGCGGGTAACACAAGTTTGAGAGAAGATAGTTTTGCAAGTAGTGGTTTATGGTCCGAGAATGTCTTGTGTAGTGCTTGTAATTTTGCAAGCAACAAGGTATCTAAGAAGGATGAAGAGATCAAAACCCGATTTAAAATACTCCACCTAGCTTGGGAGGTATTTATCCAAGTGTAAGAGGAATTCACATCTTTTAGGGATGTAGACATTTATAGAGTGGAGTTTAGTGTTACTCGGAATATGTAGCAGTTCCAACAAGGTATAGAAGTCCTCATCAGTTAGGTTGTCATTCCAATAACAAGGGTCCCAAACTAACAAGATACCCCAAAACTTGCACTATGTATTCACATGCTCAAAAAGGAAATCAAGTAAGGGGAACCTATGTCTAGGGAAAATATCTTGAGATCTTGTCTCCTGGAATGCAAACAGTTTAACTTGAACTTAGTGGTGAGGTATCTAGAAATTATGCATTATAATCGTGGATATTACGACATTGAGGATAACACATCTCGAGGAGAGTGGAAGATAAATTACCCTTATAGACTCAATACTCTTGTTTAATGTATCGATAATTTTGATCCAACCCCGACCTAGGTAACTTATGAGCCATTCTTCTCTTTTTATACCTAATCTTAAAAGGTTGGAGGTGAGGTAGTCTTTTTCATAAGCCATTAACATGAAGACATAAAAAAGTTGATCTTCGTTCCATATATTTTGGAGAAAATACTCATGATTGAGTGGACATTCTTCAAAGAAGTATCATCATTCTCCACAAACAAGAGAATTTCGCCTGCGAATCAGAGATGGTAGATATCTATTATTTGATCTTTTGATTGATAAGACTAAATAATGCATTTCATCTGGGCATTCAAAAGCATTCTCCAAAGAATATGCATCATAATATTAAAGATCAAAGGTGACAATAGATCTCCTTGTCTTTGACCTTTTGATGCGTAAAGTTTTTTTTGTTATAGTTATTGATTTTTATCGACAGTCTCACCATATAGAGAACTCTTTCAATCCATTAAATAAAGAGGCCATGGAGGACAAAGGATCTGAGACATGTAAGGAGGAACGTCCACTCCACTGAGTCAAAAGCCTTATGATAGTCAATTTTAAGTTTTACTTCTAATTTTTCATTGTCTCCATTTAGCGATAACCTCGCTTATAGTTGCCACACAATCACAATCGCTTTGCCTTTCAGAAACATTCACGCATCCATCTGTAATTGCCTTGGAGATGATTTTCATTCCACAATTAATAAAAATAATATGTTGATGGCTTTCAAACCTTAAGAAACATAAGTTCCTAAAGTAAAAGTAAGGCAAAATTATGCAAATCATCCTTAATTTGCTCCCATAAGTCTTGATATAAATTTATTGAGAAGCCGTCTGGACTCAGAGTTTATCTTTTTTAGGTCAAACAATGTTTTTTTCTCTCGATAATGAAAAATCTTTAGAATATACTTCTTGTCCAAAGCAATAGCTAGTGCTGATAAATTCATAAGGGTAGGTAACCATGGAGTATTTAGTGTAAAGTAATTGAAAAATCCGAGAACATGATTTTCAATCACTTTATGGTCCATCGATATTACATCATTCACATAAACGTTGATGTGAAGTTTTGCGCTCCTCTCTTGGCTGCCTGGATGGGGAGGAAGCTGGTACTTGCATCTCCAAATTTCTTCCAGTCATGTTCGATCCTTTAGTCAAAGGATCTCATTCATATCATTTCTTGTGCTAGAAGCCTCCCATTAAACATCAATAAATTGATGTCGAATATGAATACTAGAACCATCATTTTCCGCTAACATGTGTATCCCAATAGGCATTTGTTGATATGCCTTGAGTCCTAACCATCTAACCTAGGTTGAAGAACCCCGTATGAACCCCCTTTTGTAGTACCATACCCAACAAGATGGGGGTCTCGCTGCCTAGTTAGCGATACTGGTGATAATGCGTCCTTTCATGGTCTTAAGAAGGTCATCAGATGCTACAAAGAGGGTGTGATCAAAAGAAATAAGAGAGATAGTGTAGGTGTGTTAATAGATGAATATAAGAATATCTCTCTCTCTCTCTCTCCACTTGATATTAACCAGGTAAGTGTCAAAGGATCAAACACAAGGATGTAAAAGTATACTTTAGATTTTAGATCGGATTTGTAGTTTTGAATCTTCTCCGTGACTTTTTGTGGTTTTTAGTTTTTATGATTTTTATTTGAATTTCAATTTTGCATATTTTTATTTTATGTTTATTTTGTATTTTTTATTTGAAAATCATTTTTTTGGAAAATAATGATGCTATATAGTAGGTTGTATTGTGTAATATACTATTCTATGTGATGGTTAAAGATGGGAGAAACGAAATGATTTGATTTTTATTTGATTTTTATAATAGAAATATACATTTACATATGATCTACTATATAGTATAAAGATTATTATATACAAGATAGGTATAACGAGAAAAAAACTCAACAAACACAAGAATTGGATCAAAATAAACTCAAAAATTAAGGCAAAATTCGAAAAATCCAAACAAAACGAAGAGGCGATGAAAATCCTCAAAATCAGAGTAAAAACTTTGCTAATGTAGTTATGCAATGACTCTGAAAAAATCAATGAAAAATGATACTACTAGATTGTCCAAAACTTAAAACAGCACAAGGGTACACCTGAAAGAAAAGTTTCTAAAAGGGAATAAGAAAGCTCATCTTTAGGTCCCTGGAAAGGACCTAAATGAAAACAAAGAGTCTCCCGGAGTCTGCTTGGAGTACTGGCAATCTGTTGGGCTTAATGCGTAAATATTTATCCTTTTATATGACAGCTACAATAAGAAGATGGAGATGTGATCTGAGCCACTTACTGGGGACATGTGTCGCAAGCATGTGCTGTGATTTAGGATTCATCCCCGATTCGTGAACGGTGGAGGGTGACACAGTTCTCCAGGTCATTGCAGACCACGATAGATGATGACGGAGCTCTACTGGAAGCACTAGTCTCTAAGATGTCTAAGGTGATGATGAACTTCTCCCATCGATAGTTGGGACCGAGTGAAGCCTTAGTGCTCGGCTCACCCACGAATGAAAGATCAGCGCAATCGTAGATGACGGTGCAAGGTGTATTCTTGTGCAGTTAGGTGAAGAAGGTGCTTGGAGTTGTTGGCTTTCTGGTGCTGATGATGATCGCATGCTACTCCTGGTGGTTGAAGTTCTAGAACTAAGCGATCTCAAGAACTCGAGGGTCACTGATGAAGCTCTCTAAGATGAAAACATGCCCAGGATTGGCATCGAAATAAGGGGGATTTGGCTCCAGAGCTCTGTAGGAAGATCGAGGCTTGATTCTGATGGAATCAACCGGAGAAATGGGCAAGTTATACTATTCAAAATGGTTGTGCTATAAAGCACAGATTTGGGATAGAGGAAAGATTTGGGTCTAACTAACACTATTGAATCGAATCAAAATGAACTAAAACTGATTAAATTTGATGGATGAACTTACCTGGGATTGGAAAGTATGACAAATTTGATGGATAAACTCACATGGGGTTGGAAAGTATATGACCTTCCACTTTTCGTTCGACGAGGCGGCAACTTCTCGGAGCTGTACAATTGAGAATCAAAGGCTACAAATAGTGGTAACGATGGGACATTTGTGCAGTTCATAGTAGAAGTCTGGAGAGCTTCTTGAGGAAGAAGACTGTGGTTCTCACAAGGGTTAGCACCACAAAATTCAAGAAGAGATGAAATAATTTATAAATTAAATAATAAATGATCTTATTTTTAAAATGTGTGAAAGTAAAAGTTGTAGATAATTAAATCAACTAAATTATGATATGTTATACAAATAAATAATGTGACATGTTATATAATATAAATAAAATACTAATAAATACATGTATAATGCATTATATAAATAAGACTTATAATTTTATCTTGATATTTAATAAATAAAGTATTATTTCATATTTTATCAATTTAGATAGTAATAATAAGACGTGTATGAGTTTTTGTAAATTTTAATAATTTAATTTACATAATAAATATAGATATGTTCAATGCAATTCATTTTTCAACTATTCTATGAGTTAAAAAAACTAAATAAGGATTTTAATTTTGGATTTTGTTTTATAAATAAAATATAATATCAAGAAGATAATGAAAAACCACTAAATTAGTTGTACTTAAAATAGTGTGTACAAAATAAATTAAGTAACCCTAAAACCATGAGGTCCAAAAAACGATTTTTTTTACAAACAGACTCCATCTTGAGTGAAAATACCTTAATTATTTATAGCATTTTATATCTTGAACATTAAATGTGAATACAATGAATTAAGAGTTCGCATGGCAAACTAATGAGGTACAAAAGTTGGGAATTTGATAATTTGGAGTTCTGATTTCATGCTATATATACATGTTAGAATTCTTAGTTTATTTTCAAATATTTATACATATTTTATCAACACATAGGAGAAGAGTTTTGTGAGAAATATAGGCATGCGTCTTGTATAATTATGTAAGTGTAATAAATGTGTTATGCATATGGTTAGTTATTTTTGGATTTTCTACCTTATCTCCCCCAACTTTATTGTTTATCGACCGATTCATGACAACTTTATCTCAGGAGTTAGGTTATACGAATATATCTTACGGTTATATTTATATTATTTGAGTCATACTGTAAAATATACATATTTATAGACTGTCTTGTTTTCTTTCTTTCTTTTTTTTGACTTCATAATTTTTATGTCTTTTTAGTATATAAAAATGAGTTTTTATTCATGAATATTATTTTTAGAAGAAGTGAATCTTAATGTAGATTTACATTCATATGTTATGGGCTTTTAAGAAAAATGCTACAGAAACATTAATGAATCACATATTCATCACTTGGGGGTAGGTCCAAGGGGAAGCATGTGCGCTCCCCCATTGTGCGAGCATGGGGGCAGCACCCCTGGTGAAAATTTTTATAAGTGATTCTATTTGTATTCGGGTATATGGATATGTTTAATTCAGGGATCCATCTGTACGAGTGTACTATATAAGCTCTATAGGGTTAGGACTCTTTGCATCCTCTGTACTCTCTTCTTTCTCCACATAGTAAAAATCAATCACCGTCACTCAAGGATGTATCTAATTACGGGTGAACCTTGTAAATCTGTGTGTTTCGTTGTTGCTTGTTTGATCGTGTTTGTATGTATTTGCTTCCACGATTCACAACATCATTTGTTAAGAATACCAAGTTTAAGAGAAAGATTTGGAATCACTAATGATTTCTAAATTTTTATTTTACATTTGAGCATTTTTCTATTTTGGAGCCAAAGAACCCTTGTTTCTTCACCAAGATTTATAAATAAGTTCCTTGAAATACTCGTATTTCATCCAAACATTTCATATTTTAATACGGGTTTCAAAAACTCTAATTGTTCAGATTGAAGAATAAGTAATCTGAGAACACACATAATAGACCAAGTAAACTAGGAGAGATGATATTAATATCCAATTTTGGTAGGAAAAAAATGGTTTAGCCTTGCCTAGGTTGGGGAGATCAACAATCCATCCAAGTGTAGAGGTTAGAAAGTTTGTTTATCCAATCTTGGACCTGAATGACAATATTCTCATCAAGGATTGAAGATGGCCTATCAGCATAAACTGATTATGTTGAAATCTCATATGTAAATGGATTTCATGTGTGTTGTGCAAATTAAACAGGAAAGGACGGAGGAGTAGCTGATTTAATATCTTTTGAAGAAAAATAATATTAAGTGTTTATTAAAAAAATAAAGGATTCTATTTATTGTGAATTTTTCCCTTGAGCACTCTAACACTCCAAGAGAGGATATTTGTATTCATTTAAAAAGGGGAATAGAATAAACTCCTGAACCACTATCAATGTCGAATAAAACAAACTTTGGAATTTTAAAAACAATATTGCAAAAAAAAACTCCAAGTTAAATCATTCAAAAAAGAAGTAGTTTTAATGTTACCTAGATCATATCCACAAGAGTTGCCCAAGTTAGACGTAGAATCCTTACTATAGATCGACTCAAGACGATTTGAGGCTAATATGAAGTCGTTTGAGCTCTTGGAGTAGGTTGATTTCCCAATCTTCAGCTTATTAACAATGCGTAGACCCTTAATAAGTTTCAGCGAAATGGTTGATCAGGTAAGCGCATCACTAGCTCCCCATATCGCAAAGCAGGGAAGGAAAGGTGACGCGTGTGTAACTGAATAATCATCCCTACTAGAACAACATATTTCTTGTTTTTAGGAACATAGAAGTTAGCATCCCTCCTCTTAGCACCCGATTCTTGAGAGGAGACAATGCATTCTATTGTTGATAAAGCACGGATCGGGGTGCTTAACGTTCGGACTTAGAGGGCATGCTGTGTCCAACAAGTCGGATCCAGCAATCGCTGTGTCGGCTGCTCCCTCGGCACTCGATACCCGATCTAAGCACTTCAATCAACCATTAACCCACAACAATATATATATATATATATATATATACAAATGAAAATAAATGTGAGTTAAAATGTATTATAACTCCACAACAAAAGTTTATAGGGCATGTATGGTGGAGTGTCGAACACCGAGAATAATAGAGGACAGTTAATATTATTAGTAATTATTTCTAATGAGTAGTAATTATTTCATATTTTTTTTCTTTTTCTAATTTTTATGTAGGTTTTTAATTATTGTGATTTAATGGATTTTTATTTATTACATTTTTTATGTTGTTAAAATTTTTAAGTTATATTTTCTTTTTATTTTTTCATTTTTTAAATTTCTTTTTAAATTTTAAAATATAATATACATAGATATAATAATAATGATGTTTTATACTATATAAGTAATATAATGTATATATAATATGTATATAAGGTTTTATAGCTTTAAAAATACAAAAATATAATCAAAATACATGAAATAAAATGTTTTTGTGTTTTTAATGATTTTCTTTTTTTATATATTTTTAAAGATTTTTGTTAGTTTTATGTATTTTTAAAGTATTAAAATGCACAAGATATTGTATTGTCTTAATATCTGAAGTTATTTAAGATTTCAAAAATAGATACAATTCAAAATTTTCCTAAAACTAATTTTAATAGACACTATATAATAAACAAAAATAAGAACATAAATATGGATTTTGTTTTTTCAAAAAAAAAATACTAGTTTTTATAAGATTTTTAGGGTTTTGTGATTGTTATGTTTTATTTTTTGTATTTCTTAGTGTTTTTTCGATATGTTGTAGATAATACAATAATATAGCTAATATATTTTTGGTTAAATTTTGGAGGTGGTTTTATATTTTTATGGGTCTTAATAATTTAATAGGAGGAAAATGCGTGTTTTGGTAATTTTATAAATAGGAAAATTAAGTAAAATGATATGTGAAAAATATATGTCATGAAGCACAATAGAAGACACTTAAATTAATTTTCCTATAATTTTTCAGGCAATAAAAGTATTTATAAAGACAAATATGCACCAAACTAAAAGCTACAACTTATAGGGACCTCTTAGCAAATCTTAAAAATATTAAATGTATTTAATAACATGTCTAAAAATAGAAGGAGTAAATTACAATTTTTCAAAAAAGAACCTCATGTAGGACGATACGTGAGGTGACAAGGCTTGGACTTGATTGCAAATACAGTAAAGCTTAGTGGTCTAAATGCAAATTATACAAAATTTATTACACTACAAAGTATGTTTAAATACTAAAATGAAATACAAAAATGCAGAGGGGTGCATGTGAAAATTACCCTTAACCTACATGTATTTGGATGACTTGGATTGCTTCACTTACGAGATCAAGGGTCCAGATGACCCGATAACGGTTTGTAATCCATGACACTGCTTAGATCTGCATCTGGATCTAATGGTCGGTGGAGGGCTCGATCCAATGACTGTTGTAGGAACTGGGAGAGGTGTCGTATCAGACAACGATGGAGGCCCTAGAAAATCGAGGAAGAACAAGGTTATTGGGCTTCTTCAATCAAGCATAGCATGTGATTCCGGCCACCTCTATAGGAGGGCTCAAAAGGTTGCATGGACCATTCTGCGTTGAGTAGCAACATCGGTAGGGTCCAGGCCTCATTAGAGAAGGCCTGGAGTATCGTTCTTGCTTGGACACTTAGAAGTGACAACCTTGATGTGATGACCCCTCAGATGGGGTTCACTGCTACTCCAACATGCACGAAAGCAAAATGGGGCCAGGGTAATGGTTTTGGCCTTTTTATGGGTAGATGCAAGTGGATGATGAAGGAGGCGAGGGTCTCCGGTGATGGGTGGAGAAATGGGGACCTGAGGACTCGATATAGGGAATATCAAGGTGAATGGAATGGATAGGAAGGCGGGGAAGGTGACTAGGAAGCAGATGGGGTGGACTGGAGTCGAAATAGCAGTTCAACAAGATGGAAAGATGGTCGGAGCTCTAGAGCTCCTACATACTTAATCTGTTGGAATCGAAGCTGAAAACTAAGCCGAAACATGAAATAAAATACTGAAATGAAATTGTGGATAAAAATCCACCCATAAATGCTAGAAAATCAGCTCACACTTGACCTAGGAGCCAATGAGCTGAACCGCCAAGAGAGGAGCTCCGATGATGGGTTGGAACAACCCTCGATCGATCTCCTCCTCACTGTGGAACGTAGAGCGCCACCAAATGCCACTAAAGGAAAGCTCCTTACGGAAGAACCAAGGGGTCTGATGAAGATCAAGTGGGAATAACCTTCAAAGTTGGGGAACGGTTGAGATATATTCATGAGGAGTTTGACCTAGGGTTTATGCATAAATCGAGGAGTGTACGAGGAAAGTGTTAGGCATGATGGAGGGACATAAGGTGCAGATGTTTCATGAATAAAGCTAAGTGAATCGAGCAGTGTGTCATGGAAAAAAATCGATGCAGAGAGGGGGTATGCTTTTGATAGGGTGTAGGGCCAGGCCAAGGGTACAGTTGACCAAAGGTCAACGAACCCTTGATGCCTATTGGTCCACATCAGATATATATGGATAAAATAGGGATAAAAAGAATAAATAATTAGAAATAGAAAGAAATTGATTTTATTAAATAAAATTTAAAATATAAAAGCTTTTCATTATTTTCCAGATTATTTTACGATGATTTTGACTTATTTTTGCAACCTTATTTATTAGGTGTTGTTTTTTTAGATATATTTTACAGGTATATTGCTAGAATATAAATATATTTTAGGCATTTTATTTTTGTTTTGTATTTTAAAATTTATTATTATATGTACAGATTTTATCTATTTATATAATTTTTAAATACATATTTATGTATTTTTACTTTATTTTTATCATTTTATTTTCATACTTAAATAAGTCTATGTATGTATATTATATGTATAGTATACTTATAGAGTTTATTGTATTATTTATTTAATGTACTTTTAATTCTTTTATTTTATGTTTATATTTTTACTTTATTTTAAATAATATTTACAAGTATTTTAAAAATAGAATAATTATAAAAATATAAAGAATAAATGAAATGAATGAAATATGTAGGTATATAGTCCAATGGGACCCTAGAAAACCAGCTTTTGCACCGTAACTCAATTTTTAATGAAACCACCTCATTAGAGAGATAATTTAATTTTAAATACAATGGAAGTGAGTTTAGTGAATTTTGATTTCATATGGAAAAGATATTGATATGTGAATTTTGGTTTATGCTTTTTCATCTGCCAGTTGCACTGTGCAATATTTTCTTAGGAATTTTATTTATTATTTTCTATTATTTTTATGCACAAGTTTCATAGGTGTGTAAATGATAAACAAAATAGATGATGTAATGGTTATTTCTAGGGTATTGAATCAGGGTTTTTTGTGTATTTTTGCACAACTATTGACCATATCTCCCTCTACTTTATTCCTAGTCGATCACCTCAATATTGACTTGTTCTTGGGATATAAGATCAGTAAAAATCTTTGATATTTCCTTTCTTTTCTTTTCCTTTATTCTTTTACTTTGTGTTTAAATACAAGTAGTTATGCATTATTTATCGATTAAATAATGAATATCAATTTTAACAATTTATCTGTTTTTACATGTGTTTTCATAAGGATAAATGTGCAAAATGGAAGAATAAAGGTAGATGAATGGTTATTTATCATCCCCTATACTTACCTTTGCTAATACCTTGCAAACACTTATATGAAGAATAAATGATGCAAAAGAGAAAATTAAGAAAAGGAAAGTAAAGAAAGGTAGAATGATTATGATTTTGAACTTGTCTTTACAAAATCAAAGTTTGGACTTCAGTCGGGCCTTTGTATTTTAAGTTTGTAGAAAACTTATTGGGAATCAGATTTCAAACTCAACATCACTCAAGATCCATAAAACTCTATTCAAGTCTCCTCAGCAGCTAGATCAGAACAAGTCTACTTATACACAAACCCTAATAACTATGAGTCTTACTTGTACAGTGTCAGTGAAATGTAGCTCCCCTTAGTTGACATGGCAAAGGTACAATCTTCTCCGACAAGGTGACCCTATTTCCCTAATTTAGTAACTCTTTCCTCAAGGAGCGGGGTATTCCCTTCTAAGTTGAAGTATAACTAGCTCAAGAAGAGTGGGTAGAGAAGAGAATGGATGGTAACTAGTCTAACTACATATCCTAGGATGCTTGACCAGTACAACCAAGTCATCTAGCTGCAGGCACCATAGATTATTTGACTTTGAAGAACAAGCTTTCTTATTGATAAATAACTCCAACGGGAATTGAATTTTTCTTTGATTTTTGCCCATCTAACTGTTTTGGAGTCTTTATTTCATACTTTTTTGAAGGTATATATGCATCAGCATTTACGTAAGATTTTTTCTTCTTGAACCAGTAGATTATCCCTTTTTTAAAGATTTATTGCAACCCACTACATCACACCTTTAGACCTCATCACTACCGGATCGGGTAGGGGGGAACTGGCCGCCAATTGGGACTACATATGTGATGACATGCCCGACCACTCAAGTTAAGTAAGCAAATAAGCAAGGGCTGTTGTTACCCAAATCACCAAGCGTAATCAACAAGAAAAATAAAACCACTCAACTAAGAATCAAGCAATCACGAAATGTAAGCAGTTCGCTATTTTTATTTACCTTATATAACCACTAGGGTTGAACAAAAGAAATACGAAGTAGTCAAATTTTCCAAAATCAAAATAATGTTTATTGGGTTTTAATTTTTAGTTTTTTTTAAATTTTGGAATAAAGCACACAAGCACAAAAATCAAAGAAAGCAAACACAACAATCTTTTTGGATTTTACTAAATAACAAAAATAGTCAGAAAATTAAAGTATTTTTTTGGAGTTTTCTAGCTTTTAAAGTGTTTTGGTAATTTTCTTGGATTTTTCAAAAGTTTTTGTGATTTTATAAAAATCAAATAAGGATAAAAAATAACAATGCACAGTCAGGACTAAATTGCAAATTTAAAATATATAAATTATCCTAAAGTCCTAATTAGTAATTTTATGAAGAAATAGAAGTTAAAATCTACAAGCAGAAACTAAAAATGGATTTTTTGGATTTTTATTTTCTTTTATATAATTTTTACAAGTTTTTAGATTTTTTGTAAATTTTAAGGCTTTTATAATGAATTTGCAAGCAAAATTAAAACTAGATATAAAGCAAGCAAAAAGGCTTACATAAGAAATTTTTATGGAATTTTTAAAGTTTTTTACGAATTTTTATAATTTTTCTAAGGTAACAATGATATTTTTAAGGGTTTTTGAATTTTTAAAAATAGTAAAAGCAATAAATCAATCCAACAAAATTACATAAAATATTATACACTAACAAAAGCCAGTGGTAATTTTTATGTATTTCTTTGAAATATTTTACTATTTATTTAGTCCAAAATACAACATGTAATTTGGTATAGTTTACAAGGGCATCTTTGTAAATACTTTAAGTTTCAAGACCAAAAGATAAGACTAAGATAAAAACACAGGGTCAATACTGCAAAAATCCTACTTAATTCATGCACTTGCTCAATATACGACGCATAGGGGTATAAATGCAAATTCTAAAAACATGCCATACATTCAGTAACAATAGAAAAGTGTAGGGCAAAAAGTGCAAATATCTCAAAACTCTTGTGAAGATGCACGTGCTACAGACTGAGAGGGACTAAAGTTTAAATATCTAAAAACTCGAGGTCCAAAATTTAAATGTTCTTTACTACTAGTAAAATATTGAAATATGCGACGAAAAAAGGGAAATATATCCTTGGCGATGACACATGGCATGCGTGGAGGTTGGGGCTATCATACGGCTCTGATCGCTGCTGATGACAGATCTGACGACTATAGAGGATGTTGCGAACGTGCGGGGTAGATGCATCAGGGGATCTGATCCAACGACTAAAGGGCTGGCCCTGTCTAGCGGCTCTGATTGGATCTGACAGGAGGGTGCCCATCTGACAGCGGGTGAAGGGTCAACAAGAACAAGACCACGTTGAACTTCAAATAAACATCAGATGGGCTCTGACGCTTCGATGAAAGATCGGAAAGGTCCGACTACATCGTGGAGGTATTCCGCGTCAGGTGGGGTGTTCGGATGTAGTTGGTGACGGCTGGATACCGTAACAGTGAAGGGGATATTCGAGCAGCTCCGCCTGAGCAACCAAGGATTCTGAGTGGTCTCCTCGTGCGCGTAATGTCCTGCAAAGAGTAGAGGGAACTCATGGCTATGCTCCAGTCCTAGTTATTGCAGCTGGAGAGGAAAGAAGTGACGGGGAATGATGGTCGATCTCCGGCAAAAATTGGGAAGAGATCCTGCCCTAACCCAGCTCCGATGAGCTGGTCTAAGGATGATCATACTGTGGGAGAAGGTGTGGGGCGAGGTGTAGTGTCGATAGGAACGAGTGAAGGGGCGTAATGGGGCTCCGACCAGCTAGTCGGAGCAAAGATGACTGCGACGGTGAGAAAGGGCAAAGGTGGATTGAAACTGGAAATATATTGAGGATAGATACCTGAAGGGTCAGAGGAGTTCCTGAGCTTCAAGCGAAGGTGGATGGGCAGGTCTTCGCCTCGACCGAGCTGCGACTGGCTGGGAGGATACACATGGTGGAGCTCCGACCATGTATGATGCGTCGAGTCACCAGGCACTTCTGGGAGATCCTAAACCTCGCCTTCGATAGTTGTCACTCTAAGGATGGTGGCTCGGGAAGAATTAAGGCATGAGGGATGAGCTAGATGTCTATGGTGGAGGAAGAGACATTTTATAGGGTTCTCTAGGGTCCAGGAATATCGGAAGGAGGCATGCAACCCTATGAAGGTCTAGCCCTTCCTAGGGATCCGTGAAGGTCACGGATCTTAGGAGAAGAATCGGGCGAAGAATCGAGGGAACGAAGATTAGAGTCGGGCGTAAGAATTCAGAGAAGTGCCTCCAGCGAGAAGAAAGGCAACTTGACCCGACTGGAAGAGACAATTGACTAAGGTCAATGGTCTGACGTAGACCAATGAGAAATCACGATTCGCAAAATAAAGGGAAATTCAATAAAAAATAGCAAATGAATTAAAAATAAAAAGTGTATAAAATGAAAAATGTTATTATTGTCTAAAGTATATTTCTATGATTTTTAATTATTTTTATAAAACATAAAATAGCGTATAGATAGTAAATAGCATTATATACAGGTATATTATACCTATGTATTGTCTACTAGTATTTTTATTTTATTATTTATTTACAAAAATACCTTTATTTTATATTTTATTTTACAACATAATTTTAGGAGTATAAGATAATTTATATTTTATTTTTATAGATTATTTAAGGGTATAAAATAAATAGTAGATGTGATATGTACATGTGTCTTTTATACAAAGGTTTGATGAGTTTATTTTTATTTTCTTTTATTTTTCTAATTTTTATTTTATTTTATAATATTATTAAAACTATATACAAGGGTGTAAAAAATAAAATAATTTGGTTTTATCAAAAATATAAAAAAAATAGATAAATAAAATGTACAAGTATAGGTGATGTGTACAATACACAGTAGACCCTATCTCTATCTACTTATTTTACTTTGCGATCAGGTCAAGTCTTGACCTTCTCTTGGGTTTTGGGTCACTCTGTATATATTCGAAATACATCAATCTTTTTCTTTTTTCTTTATTCTTTTATTTTGCAAAATTACATGTTAATTATGCAATATTAATAATGCCATGCAAACTGTTAAGTTACTGAATTTACAAGTATTTATAGGGTGTTTTGCCAAGAAAAAGAGCTAAAATAAAAGAATAAAGAGTGAGAATCATGGATTCATCAATATGTTTCCATTTGCGTGCATCTCATGCCATCAAATCTAGCCCTCCACCACCTCACCTGAGTTGAGCTAAGTCTAAGGTGCATGTGTCCAACTTAGATCAATGTCGACGACAGTCATGCGTATGTCTTGAAATATTCTACTTAGCCAGTCAAGGTGACATATGAACCTAGTCTTGTGGACTCCAAGAAATAAGTCTAGTCAACTTGAAGAATATCAATTCCAATTCCTATAAGGTTCCAGTGCAATTAAGCGTATTAAGGTCCAACCAAGATCCACTCTTAGAATTGTATTCCAGTCGAGCTCAATTGTCATTATCATTCTGAAAAATGAAAATGCAAATATTTTTCTGAAGTACATTTTCTGATATTCATGTTTTTATGCAGTTTTTTTATGAAATTTTTTGCAAATTTTTATGGGGTTTTGGAAATATTGAAAATTTTAGAGGTTTTTGCTAAATGTTAGTGAAAGGTTTATGTACAAGCATTCACATTTATTTACAATGATTGGGTGTGTATTTTTCAAAGGGGCTTTGTACACAAACAAACACATGTTAAATATTGGTTGTTATTTACAAGTTTTAAATATATAGATTATACAAGAGTTATAAAGAATTTTGTTTGAGTGGTTATTTACATTATTATGTATAAGGTTCTCAAAATAATTTGGAAGCATTTTTACAAACATTTTGAAAACTTTATTTTGCAAATAATTTTTACAAATAATTTACAAACATTTATAAAGTTAAAAATCATTGTGTAAAGATTTTTCAAAGGTATAAATAGAATTTTCAACAAATTTCACAACCATTATCGAAATCATTTGCAAAGTAATTTTCAAAAGGTTTTATTCAAACAGTAAAACACAATTTTACAAACATTTACATAAGGTTTTTACAAAGGTTAGAAAACATTTTACAAATCATTTTCCAAACAGTTTAAAAAGAGTTTTTAAGACATTTCACAACCATTTTTCAAATAGTTTTGCAAAATTGTTTCAAATCAATTTATTAGACTTATTTACTAAGAAATTAACTGAATTTAAATTCTATACCCTTACTCATTAATTTCTATACCATGTTATTGGAAATACGAAAGTACGAGTTATGGAAAAAGTATATACACACTATATACAGTATATACACACTATATACAACCCCCCTATGCTTAGCTTGAACTATGTTCTCATAGTGATCAAAGAGCAATAAAGGAATACATAGCTCATGTTAAGTATAGAAAATTCTATACTATAATGACTGAATAAAAGAATAAGAAGTCGAACATCACCCATGTATTTACGATCAACTAATCCTATGTATAGTAGACTGTACACAAAGTGGGGATGATCTAGTATTAGGATTCATAAATCATAGCTCAGCATGTCTCCCCCCTATACTTAGGGTAAAGGATCACTAATTATAGAAAAAATATTCACAAGTGAGGAGACAAGCGAGGGGACCGAAAGAAACGAAAAAATAAAAACGAGAGAATGGACAACATCATAATGAATATCCATTTCATCACCTTTATTCTTTCATTTGGCCTTAAATCCCTAGCTAAATGCACTTATATAGACTTAATTTATACAAAATAAGGCTCAATAAATTAACAATAAATATTGTATAAAATATTATATTTAATACCAAAATAAAAGAATAAAGAAAAAAAGGAAAAAGAATAAAGTGTCAAAGACACTAAGTGACCCAAGACCCTTAGACCCAATCAACATGATGATTGATAGGCAAGGAATAAATTAGGGTGAGATAGCCAACCGAATGTACAGAAAACACTACATAGAAACCCTAATTTATTTGATAATATTAGGCTTTTGGGACCTATTGTATTCTTCATTATTTATACCTCAAATCAATAAACCTTCAACCCGAATATTTTACATAAATATATAAAGAAAATACAAAAAAATATTTGATTTAAAAATAATACACAGTGCACTCGAGATACACAAAATAAAAAGCCGCAAAGAAAACTTTCCAAACATGTATCTCCTCCATACAGACTCAAAATTCACTAAACTCACCTTTATTGTTCATAAAAGTTAAATAAGGTGGTTTCATTCAATTTGGAGTTGAGATGCAAAAGTTAGTTTTTGGGTCCCTATTATATTATATATCTGTATAAAATATCCATTATGTTTATTCTTTGTTTTTTAGCTTCTTTATATTTTTATATACATTATTTAATATACATGTAAATAATAAAAATTAAAAAAACCATGAAAATGTATAAAAAATAATTAAAATATATAGAGGAACTATTCCTATATAATACATATATATATTTATTTCAGTAAATAAATAAATTCAGAAAAAGAAACAAAAAAATATGTAAAAATGTAATTACATAAGTTATAAATATATAAATTAGGTAAACACAAAAATAAAATGCAAATATAAAACAAAAATAAAATGTACTAATTACATGTATATATATATATCTATACTTATACATGTAAATATCAACCTCTAATAAATTAACTTGTAAAAATAAATAAAAATAAAAAAAACAGTACATAAAATTGCAAACATTTTTTTATATTTTAACCTAGAAATAATAAATTAATTTATTATTTAATATTGATTTATTAAGGGATTTTTGAATCCCTCATTTCTGGTTGGTCCACGTGGACCAACCAGAAGCCTCCCTTTGATGAACTTGAGTCACAACACCCCCACCAACTCTAACTCCTGTCAGAGTCATGTGTGCCTATCTTCTCCCATTTCTCACGCCACATCCATGTTCCCATTTTCCTCGAGCCTCCCTCCATTCCGACCCTCCATCGTTACTAACCTTCACGCATGCCTTAGATCTCACCTATCATGCTCCTCCTCCATGCAATCTCTCTGCCATTTTTTTGCATGAACTCCATTTATAAGTAACCCCCAATTCCCCATTCTCTTTTTGATCCCTGTTCTCACCCATAGCTAGTATAGGAATCCAAAAATCGATCTGTATGGTGACATCAAGTGGATCTCCGTCCTTGTTTACATGGATAAGGCTGAGATTCGGTGTGATCCACCATCGTCGGAGCTCACTGGTGAAGGCTTCTTGTTACTTGACTCTGGTCAGGTAGGGCTTGCAACTGTAGGTTTTATTCTTGCTTTTCATTCTAGCATCTTAGTATAAATTTTAATTCTAGCAATTAGTGGTTAATCTATTGTAATTTTGAGAATTTAGTTGATAGGAGCTTTCAGCTCCAGCTCTGATTCATCGTGAACCCCTCGGTAATCCAACTCACTCTAGCTGCCCTATCATTCCTCACTCGCTTGTCCACAAGATCCACCCTTTTCCCCCATTGATCCTACACGAATCAAGCGAATCCAAGCTGCATCCTTTGCATCTGCCTGCAGCTCTACGCTCTCTCTCATTCCCACCTCGATCTATCACCGATAAAATCCAGAATTATTCTTTTTCATAGCTATGCTTTCCATATCATTTACATGTTCTGAAGACCCCATCTGAGGGGTATCAACATCAAGAACAGACCTCCATATACCATTGACTTCCAGGCCCCAATTCTTGGGGCCCAGATACTTTTGAGGCCACTAATAGCTGCAGACATCTTCCATGCTCGTATTGGGAACCTGAGCAGCGACGAAAAGGGTCAGATGATGAAGCTTCTTCAGATCGATGCTTGGAAGCAGCAAGGTTCTTCCTTGTTCTTCTATGTACCTTCTCTATCGTCTGGTCGGGAGTATGCCTCCAAGATAAGCAGCTGATGTTGGATCGCCCCCACCTTCAGCTGTCAGATCCATGAGCGGATCTAATCTCGGGTGTCTATCCACGAAGTTGTATCCACTGCTCATCGCACGTCGCCTGGCAACTGAACCACATCCTACCATCCCTTAACGTGCCAATTGGGGGTAAATTGCATCTCTTGTCCCCTTTTTTGTATTTATTAATTGGTATTTGAATTTTTCATGTGTTGTAATATATATGAAATATTTACTTGTTGGACCCTAAGTTTTCTTATATTTACATTTTGGTCCAAGCCAACTCACCTCACATGGTGACCCACGTGAGGCAGGAAATTTCTAAAGAAGCCCTTCCGACTTTTGATATTTATTGTTAGTCAATAAAAATGTAAATATAGTGTTAAACTTTTGAGATATTTGTGTACTAACCCTCAGACTATTTTTTATTACAAATATACCCCTACTAGATCTTTATTTATTTTATTACATTTTTATTTTGTTTAAAATGCTCTTGTGCTTGTAAAATATTAGAAAAATCATAGTAAGTGCTAAATATTGTGCTTGTTCACACCACATTTATATTTTAGCATTTTTCTATATTTCCATTTATTAAAAATCATATAGAAGTTATTTATTCCTATTTAGATATCAAAATTCAAATAATAATTAAACCTTATCTAAAAATTCCAAAAAAATTATATATTATATATTACTATATATATATAACTCCAGCCCAAAAACAAAAAAATATAAACAAAAAACACTAAAATTGAATAACCCTAAAAAACATATGAAAATTAGAAAAATTCTATAAAAATAAAAAAACTATTTTTTTCTTTTTTTATTTGTATTAAATATAATATATTAAAAATATTTTTGGGCATCTTTGAAATATTTATTTATTTTTAAAACCCAAAACAATCTAGCCTATTATTATAAGTCATTATTTTGACATTTTAAATCAACTAAAATTCTTAAAAATTAGCAACAATTAAAGAAAAATACAAAATAGAGGAAAATATAAATGCATTTTATTTTGTATTTTTTAGTATACATAGTTATATTTATAAATATAAAACCCTATATAGATTATATATAATACATATTACATATATACTTATTATAATAATTATTATTTAATTAAAATACCTAATATATCTTTAAAACCCTTAAAAATAAAAATGACTATTCTTATATATATTTCCTATATTTTCACATTTTTATTTACTATATATATCGTATACAGAGTGTATAATATTCATATTCTTATATGGATATATATATTCTTATTATAACTTTTAAAAGGAAAAGAAACTAAAAATTACAAAATTAAAAGGAAATTAAAATTTAATCATTCAAAAAAATATAAAAATATATAATATTAAAATCCATAAAACAAAATATAATTTAAAACCCAAAAGAAATCAAAAAGAAGAAAAAGTATAGAGAAATTATTGTTTTTTATAGGCAATAATTAACCTCTCCTCATACGTCTTTGTGGTTCGACACTCTAAATTCTCTACTGACTCACACATTTGCATTGTATTGTCATATATTGTGGTTGTTTGTTTATATGGTTATATGAGTACCGAGAGTTGAGAGGCGTCGCTACAATGATTATCAGATATGACTTGTCGGACACCACATGCCCTCCAAGATCGGCTGCTACGTACCTCATACTCCCGGATTATCAAATGGCATTGTTGCCGGGGAGCAACGTAGTATAGAATTTTTTCATATATTACCCATTCTTATTCATCTACATAATTAGTTCTCTCTTTTTATTAATAATTGTTTATCTTCTTCTTAACACTTGTCTTTTTGAATTCATTGCGAGGGACCACATGGTGAAGGCAACTTTCTTAGGAAGGTCGGTGCACCCGAGCTACATGGAGATTAGCCTTTTCTTTGCAGGCTAATTAGAAAGAGCGAGGAATAGAGTCAAAGAGAGAGAATGAAGAGCAGCTTTAGCATAGTTTTTTTTGTGAGAGAGACATTTTTTTTTCATAACTTGTAATAATACAGATACATTGTATACTTAAACTCTCGCAGGCCTATTTTACCAAGTGTTTGTTCACGTGGGGGCCCGCTCGATTTTTTTCGCACTTTCTCACCTTCTACCCTTTTATTCTCCATGTTTTCCACTTTTTTTTTGTGTTTTCCACGTTTTATGTTTTCCACCTTTATTTTCTTTATTTTTTGTGAATGAGCCCTTAGATTTTTAGTACTTGCTTTATCTGCTAATCTAGGTCTAAAACCTAATATCTGCATGTACCTCTAGCTCTATGTTTGGACTTAGATCAAACATAATCTATTCTTCACTATAATAGCAATTTCTGCTTAGGGTTATTTCATCAGTTTGCATTCACATGTAGTGTAAATCTAAATTCCTTGTCTTGCATCTTGCATGGAGAGCGTTGGTAAGCATTGTGAGTCTTCTTACTGAGCACGCATCATTTGATACGAGGGTGAGATTTCCATCCTAGTATCCATTTACACAACTTTTCCGCTATCTTCCTCTATTTTTGTATCATTAGGATTTAAAGAAAAATGCAAAAAAATAATTAGGCAAATTATTATGAAATATACTTAAAGTGAAACCATAAAAAATTAAAACAAGGGGACTGTTTAATAAACTTTGATCAAAAATTAAAATTCGTAATGGATATCATTGTCCGAGGTTCATATATTTAGGTACTATCTAGACCGAGTGAGGTAGAACCCTAGGAAAATAGAGCTAAAAACCCTGGCTGAATATTGCTTTGTTATTGACTGGAGTCACGAATATTAGCACTTCTATCGTACATAGGTGAGCATGGCCTTATCGACGACGGTGTTCTCTTCTTGTGCAGAACATCCGACCTGGTCTGAAGTATTAGGCATAAGTCATGCCCTTACAGGTGTATCTGTCTCATCATTCCACGTTCAAGTACCCTGCCAGGGGGAGTATTGGTTTTGCCTATTGGCTTCCTCCTCTATTCATTGTCCAAATAGTGGATCCAGACCTAATAGAAAAGATTCTCTTAAAAAATGCAGGCTACATGTTACAAAGGATGTGGGAAGTACGAGATACTTTTTTGGAAGTATTCACTCCATTATTGGGCTATACTACCAATGACTTGTTATAAGATTTGCTTGAAAACAACAATAAAATCAAAAATATAAAAATAGCCAAACTCTTCCGGCTTTACATTATGTGAATTGGTGAATCCATTGCTTTGGTGTTTGTTTGGATTTAGATTCCAAGTCAAAGATCCATACCTATGAACTTCCATCCTATAACATCTTGAACTTGTATCATAAGATCCAGCTCATTAAGAGGAAACCAACAGAATTTGTTTCGTATGAATCAGACTTCGTTTGGAATTGTTATGATTTTTGTAAGAAAGATAAGTAAGGAGACTTAAGATGTCATTAACCCTTAATGGTTGTCATTAAGACTAATTAAACATGATTAAAGAAACTAATGATGGATTGATGATTGTTAGTTACCATTAGCAAACACTAATCAATGGTTAACAAGAGTTAAGTGTAAGCTACGGAGGCTAAATAATTATTAATTAAAGTTAATCATGATTAGCACTAATTAAGCATCATTAGCGAATCTAGAATTGTTTGGATAGTTCTAACTCAAGCCCTACGTTTCGAATAAGTTTTGGCCAAAGCCATGGGACAAAATCACTGGCTGCTGACCACAGTTAAAGGTTAAATCAAGGTTTACTAACCATGGTTAGTGGTTTTTTGGAGCCTATAAATAGCCCCCTTCCAATTCATTCTCTACAACTTTCACTACCACCACTACCCCATGGGCTAGGGTCGAGAGGTCAGGAGGAGGAGTGGGAGGTGGGGAAGGAGTGCTAACGAAGCGCTGTCTGGAGGACGAGGAGGAGAAAGGTACGACCCTCTCCTAGTTGGCTTCATAAGTAAGATCTAACTTAAGCTAGGTTTTCGATTCATCTTCTTTTTCTAGCTTAGTTTTTGATTCATCCTTCTTTCCGGTCCGTTTTTAGTTGTGGTTCGAGGAGCAATGTATGTAACACCATACTCAGATGCAGGCGATTATGTACATCAGTGAACCCTATGATTCATCACACCATCACCCACCTAAGACACGCAGTGGCTACCAATTCTCCATCGCTTATAGTTCTATTATATTCTTTCTATTTCGTTTTGTACTTGTTTTGAGGGAGAAACTTGTGTAACACCCTACTTAGGTGCAGATGGCTATGCACGTCAGTGAACCCTATGATTCGTCACAGCTTCACTCACCTAAGAAGCGTGGTGTCTACCGATTCTCCATCACTTGCAGTTTGATTATATTCTTTTGGTTTTGCTATTGTTTTCCTCTCGATGATTTTACAAGTGGAAACTCTTTTTGTTTTTTCTTTTGAAAAATTGATGAATCTCGTATTCATCATGCTAAAATTGGTCATTTAGGCACTGTCCCCCATCATCCTCTTGTAATTAATCATTAATAGAGCATTATTAGTTATCATACTTGTGTAAATAATATCTGCATTTCATCTGCATAAATTGCATTAAAAATCCCATGTGTTAATTAGCCCAAAAAGCCGCTAACTTCTCACATTTTTATTTAATTCATCCTAACTCCGATTGACCCAAAACCACCTCCATTGTGTAGATATTACTAATCTTATTAAATAAAAATACAAAAAAATTACTAACCCCAATAAGTGTCAAATAATCCCAAAGTCAAATTTCACATTTGACGGACTAAAATGAGCATATCTCCCACATACAGTGTCAGATTTTGGTCTACTCACTTTTAAAGTACTCCATTTTCAAATACCTTCAAAACAAGACCAATTTCATAAAATTCGGAGCTCATATGTGAAAGTTGGGTTTTGGGCCTCTTTTGCGCATTTTAACTTTTGCCAATTTTGACCTTAGTTTTTATATACATAATTAACCCTTTTAATTTTATTTCTTTTTCATTTTTGTTCTTTGATGAAAGTTTTATTAAGCGGCATGAAAATCCAAATCCAGATCAAAATTGAAATCAAAGAAACTGACCAAGTCCAAGTGTCCGTTGTCGGTCTGTACAAAAGTTGTGCGTTTCGAACTTCTATTTTATTTTCCTATTTTCTTATTTAATAAAAATCCAAAAAAATTAGACTAGTGTGTAATTAATTTTCTTATATTTTATCGTATTTTTTCTAGATTTTTTATCCCCTCTAAAACCACCAAAAAAATTACAAATCTCAAAATTACGGTTTTTCGTACACAGGTAGAGCCACCAAAAATACCACTTCTCTTGGATGACCTCTTTTGCTCTCGGGCCCTTCATGAAAGTTGTAGATCTCGACAAGACGAACAACTTTCATGAAGAAAATTATTTGATTCGAGGTCTCCTGCTACTTCTTTTCTATTTTTCTTTGTCTTAAATTTTGAAATTTTTTTGGGGGCGCCACGTGGCAGCCCCTGGGCATGCCACGTGGCACCCCCACTTGCCCTCTCTCTCCAGCCACCCGGGTCACGTGCCTAGCACGTGACCCCTGTCACCTTCTTCCCCAACGCAACATCTTCCTCCAGCCGTTTCTCCTCCGCCCCTTGCGGCCATCAATGCCGCCTTGCGCGGCCATGCACGGCCGTTACTTCACGTAACCCCTGCTTCCAGGTCTATAAAGCATTCCCCCTCGCCAGCCTCGAGCTTCATCCGCCCAGTTTCAAGATTGCCAGTGACAGCGGCTTGGTGGCGAGATCCAGCCGTCGCACGGCTACAGAGGGCATCCTCCTTCCTCAAGGTGAGCTCCTCCGTTTCGACTACCCCTCTAACCGCCGCCGGCCTCGCACAGGCCGGTGCTCCACTCCCTTCTCCCTCCACACGAAACCCCATCTCCAGATCCCTCTATTTCCTTTTTTTTCTGTTGTGCTAACCCTTGCAGGAAGCCCCGCAAGATCTCCATCGCACCGTCGCCGTCCACTGCTCCGCCGCACTCGCCTCCGCGCGAGCCTCGCCTCCACCTTGTCGGACGCCCGCTCCTCCCAGGCGCTCCGCCGCCTCGCTCGCCGGTCGCCCCCGCCCAAGCTCGGCCGTGTGTCGGTCGAGCGTTCGCGTGCCTCTTCAGTCGCCAATCGCCATCTAGGGAGCCCAGCTCCTCTGCCTTGCCGCCTCCGCTCGGCCACGGCAGCAGCCCTCCTCCTCGCCTCCGCCAAGCCTCCGCGCGCGGAGGTGCCGCCCTGCGTGCACAACCCCGCACCCGAGCTCCTTCGCCCCCTTCCGCGACTTCCAGTCACCGTTGGATCGAGCTTTCAGCCCTTGATCCAACGGCTGAGAGCCTGCCACGTCACACCCCCGAGCCTCGGCCCCAGCCTCCAGGCTCGGGGCCCCCGAAGCACCGCCTCCCGCCACGTAGGCTCGGTCTCACGAGCCTGAGCCCTGCACCCGACCCTCTCGCCCCTCCGCCCGAACCTCAGGTTCGGAAGCCCGGGCCTCAGCCTCGTGTACCAAACCTCCAGGCGCACGTGCTCCGCACGTGCGCAGTGGGAAAATTGTAGAACGGCCGCTGGAGTTTTCCGAATTTGCAGAAACACCCTCGCCAGGGAAAAATTTCAGAAAAGTCCCCCAAGTTTTTGATAATTACAGATAAGTCCTCCCAGGGACCTCTTTGCAAAGAAACATTTATTTTATTTACATTTCAGTCCCTGAAACTTCATTTTATTATATCTTTGTCATATGGACTCCGATTTTAGCATATAATATGTCGTTTCGAAGCTAATTCCGTGCTCTACAACTTAGCATCATTTGTGGACCGATTTGAGGCTGTTTATTGATAATTATTATTGAGTATATCTGTTGTCATTTGTAGGCTTATTTTGACGTATCTGTGCCATATCTCCCTAGGAAAACTTGACGATTTATTTTACAGGGAATTATTGGAGTTGAGATATTATTCGAGGACTTATTTTATGCAGGGGCTTCGGAGAAGAAGATTGAAAATTTATTTCCTTGTATTTTTCGAAGATAATGTCTATCAATTAAGGATTAATCTACAGAGAATTTAGAAGAAATTTTCATTAGACACTCTGATCATTTCTCTTGAATTATAGATTCTGATCTGTGTCGAGGTTATCAATTAACATCTTTTGGAGCATAAATCCAAATTCCAGATCCCGTGCTGAACTGTCATCTCTGTGTATTTCCTTGCATTTGCATATTGTTGCATTGTATATTTCCTCAACATAGAAATTAATCGATCATTAATTAATTATTTAATTTGATTTAACAACCACGCAACTAAAAATCTCTGTTCCCTGTATTCGACCTTGGTAAACTTGCCAAGTAAAATATTCCACAACATTCAAAGATTGTGGTATTTTGACGACCGAAATCCGCTTCCTATACTACAATTCATCCTTATTAAAGAGGTGGATTTCGCGTTCATCAAATGGCGCCGTTGCCGGGGAACGGCGAATTTTTAGGGTTTTAAATCATTTTTGTAATTGATTTTTGTGAAAATTAATTTTTGTGCCAATTTTTTATTTTTGCATTTCTCTCTTACTTCTGCTACTAACCGCAAATTCTCTCTTCGCAGACTTCTGGGAGCGGGATTTTGATATTAAATCAAGGATCTGCGATGAAGACTGGATTTTAATTTTGTGAGAGAGAGTAGCATAGATTTAATTTTCCGCAATATTCCCAGGGTCCCTCTCTTTGAACCCTTGTAATAATTCAGACTAAACACTTCTGTGGTGTGTCGGGTCTGTTTCAACCCCATCTGTGTGGTTGGGACCCGACTTGAGTGGCGTAGGACTTAGGCACATAAACACTTGCTTGTTTATTATTTGTTTGTGCTCGTAATCTCTAGGCCACACTTTTTCACTCATTAAACGCACTATAGATCGTTCAACATTAGCCAAATTTTAAATCAATTCTTCCCGCTAATAAGAACTATCTGTTTAGGGCGTTTTTCATCTGTGCATATCATTTAGTGTAAATTTAAAATTCCTTGTCTTGCATCCCGCATGAAGAACGCGAGGATTCACTGTAAGTCCTTCTCTTAAGCATGCATCATTGATTTACGCTTGCATTGGCTTTTTCGATTCTCCCTCCTCGAGTTTTACAACTTAGGAATTAACGGAATTGGGACTGCTCGTTAGGCGTGAATTTTTGTGCTCACATAAACTACAGTGATCACCTTAATCTAAAATTGGGACTGCTAATCAAGGTGACTGCAAATAAATTGACCTAAAATTAACTCTTGTTTGGTGGAGATAAACCCACTCATTGTTTGTTTAAGGACAAGATCGCACACCTTAGGGTAGAGCCAAAAACCGAAATACTTCATTCAGACTACTGATTTTAAAAACAATTAGCTACTTTTCAGTGAGGGTCTCGGGTAGCCGTTTACGGTCCGACTTCCCTTAGCAGAGTAGGTGGTTTAGAGGACACCGCGGAAGGCACCGTCCTCAAGTAACACGGGTAGCCGTTTAAACGGTACGTACTTACACCTATACTGGCTGAAAGTGGGTGCAACTAGTTGTATGAACTCGGGACAGTCTTTATGAAATATTTCGGCACCTAACAGCTCCGCTTAATTTGCAAGATTGTCTTGTCATTAAATTAAAACTGAAAAGATAAGCGGCCGAACCCTGACGTGCCTTCATCTGTGTTGAGTGGTGAACTTGAAAATTGGCTTGTGTTTGCTTTGTGTCTGCTTCCTCGTAAAGATTCTCTCCATCCTCCTTGTCTTGTTCTTTTCACTCCTTTGCTAAGGAATCTCTTATCCTTATCAAAAACCTCATTCAATTCCGGCACTTAACACTTAACTCTTCCTTTCTGAAGGTGAATCACAATGCCTCCAAAGAAGAACCCTGGTGACGATGAGAACAACAATGACCCCATCCATGCCCTCTTGGTTAGGATAACCGCTGCCGAACAAACCAATGAACTACTTAGGACGCAGTTGGCAATAATACAACAAGGCGAGGCTGCTATGGAAGACACGTATCTCCCAGAATTAGATGAAGATTATAATTGGTTGAGACCTGTCCCCCCTGAGGATGCGTTCGAACACAAACCGCATTTCCTGGCACTATTGCCAAAGTTCGGAGGAAATAACCATGAAGAACCATATATCTTCCTCCGCGACTTCGAGTTAGTCTGTGCTAACCTCTGCCACCCTAAGGTTAGCCAGGACTACATAAGGTTGAGAGCTGTCCCCTTCGCCTTGACTGATAAGGCGTCTTACTCGCTAAAAAATCTAGGGGAAATAGTCACGACATGGGCCACATTCAAGATTCCGTTCTTAAAGAAATTCTACCCAGTTAGTAGAATTAACCAAATGAGGATAAAGCTCACGAGTTTCACCCAACACCCGAATGAACCATTTCATGAAACATGGGAAAGATTCACAGACTTAGTACAGAAATGCCCAGGACACGGGATAAGTAAAATGATGCTGGTCCAAAGTCTTGTGAGCGGGCTGAACCCTGAGACTCAAGGGTTAGTTAGTGCATCCTGCGGAGGAAGCTACATGGGGCGTCACGAGGACACAGTCTACAGGGTGTTTGAGAGACTTGCTGAATCTAGTCGTGCACAAACCACCAGCCGGGCTTACATAGCCGGCTCCATAAAGATGATGAATAATCTGACGAACGATCACAATGCTGACATGGGAATAATAGCTGATAAGCTAACTATGGTTGAGCAGATTTATAAAAAGGTGGATGAGATCCATAAATCATCTGATATGGAGAAATTAGCCAAATTGCCTAAACAAATGGAGGAATTGGCTGAGAGGGTATCAAAGATTGCACCCCCCGCACCCATACACCAAATTCACTACATTCAAGGTCAAGGGGTAGGGAAACATAGCCATTGGGGTGGAGACCAAGTCTTGTCCTCTCAAACTGATGAAACCTCCACTCAGACTGATTTTGAGGAACCTCCACAGGTCATGGAGATAAACGGAGTCTGGTACAATTTGGAACCAGTCAATCGCTCAGGCCAAAACTCTACTCCAAACCCTCGTCCACCGCAAGCCCAGCCCACCTACCAGCCTCAACTACAGTAGAGGCAGCAATATCGCACGGGTTATCAGAACCTGCAACCTCAGCCACAGCAGAACCAACGCCAAAGCCAACAAGGGCAATATTAGCGACCTCAGGCCAGGCAGGGCCAAGGGTCCTCCTCCTCTTCTGATATCTCTCCAGAACTCTAGCGAGTGCTGGATGAGCTTCATGACATGAGAGTCGACATAAATCAACTCTCTCGTTGGAGAGATGAGGTGACAGCACCCCAGACCGTGATTCCAGCTCAAGTCCTGGCTAACCCAAATAGCCTTGGACACAATCAGGTATTAATCTCTGACTATTCCATACCTGAGCTTAAGCCCTCCTTAAATAATGACTCTTATCATATCTCGCTTAGGAGCGGAAGGACCGTAACCATGCTTGATCGAGCAAAGGAACACGAAGACATAGCCCCAGTGTCCACCAATTCACACAACCCTGGGGGAATTGACAAAGGAAGATAGGAGGAGAAAGAACAAGTCCCACCCACACCACCCGGATATAATGGAGAGTCTGAGTCTGAGTCAGACAAAGAAATGCCACCAAGACACCATCCTCTAACCTCAAATTTCCCTGTTTTTAGTCCGAGTCAGAGTCCTGTACGAACTTTTTCATTCAATAAAAGTGATGATGTTGATCACAACAAATCTATTCCTTTCCCCCGTGCTCTTACGGCAGGGAAGAAGAAAAACATAAAAAACCAAAAAAATGATGAAGAGATGGCCCGCATATGTAAGGAAAATGTTAAGGTCACTCTGTCCCTAGACGAGATGATAGAAAGAGACTCGGCTTTTCGAAAATACATGAAGGTGAGATGCACACCAACTAGGGCCAGCAAACAAACTCCTAGCCGAACAAAGAAACACATTCTCTCAGTAGCCACATCTCGTCTTATAAAAAATGAGCTACCAAGAAAGAAGAGAGACATGGGTGCTCACTTTGTCACTAGCTACATCAAGGAAATCAAGTTTGCGAGAACATTGTTAGACAATGGATCATCCATCAATCTCATGCCCACAACCCTATATGAGCATCTAAATCTAGGTCCTCTTAAACAATCTGCAGCTGTACTTCAATTCGCACACACATCAACTAAGCGACCTAGGGGCGAGATTCGAAACATTGTCATCAACATAGAGGGACAAAACTACCCAGTGGATTTTACAATTCTTGACATGGATGTCCCTAGAAATTGGAAAGATTCCCAGATGATACTAGGGCGACCCTTCCTTAGGACCGCAGGAGCTATATTTGATTATACATCCGGGAGAATCCAGTTCGGAAAAGTTGAACTTAAAATGCAGCAAACTAGGTTCCAAAGACCTGACACTGAGTCGAGCACCGAGTTTGAAAAATCAGAAACTGAGACTGAAATTACAGAACCAACAGTTGGGTCCTGGAGACAAAACCCAGCCGCTATGATAGAATCAACCTCATCTGGTGAGGAAATTGTTGATGACTTAGTCTGCCAGCTCATTCATGCATCTACCTATACTCTTGGAGACTTAGAGGCCACTCTCGACCTGTCAGTCCATTCTCCTTATGGACAATCCTTGAGTAAGGTACACAGATCCGACGCGGCGATTGCCACACCTCATTCCATCATTAGCGATCTGATCCCTGATACAACCATGATGGTGGTCAACATTGATACACTACAAGCGTCCACATCACAAAAACAAACATCACAGACAGAACCAGATTTGAGAAACATCATTGACTTACCTGAACTCAAACCATTGCCCCCTACACTTAAGTATGCCTTCCTTGCAGGACAAAAAGGACAATTTCCGGTCATTATCAGCTCACAACTGACCGAAGAGCAGGAGATCCGCCTGCTTAATGTTTTGGAGAAAAACCGCAAGGCTATAGGCTGGAAATTGTCTGATCTTCCAGGGATTAACCCAGCCCTGTGCTCACACCATATTTACTTGGAAGATAATGATAAACCCTCCCGTGAATGCCAACGTAGATTGAATCCAAACTTACGGGAAGTGGTTAAGACTGAGATCGAAAAATGGTGTAAAGCTAGGTTCATTTATCCCATCTCCGACTCCAAATGGGTGTCACCTTTGCATGTAGTCCCGAAAAAGTCAGGACTCCAGATTATCACCAATGAGGAGGGAGAAGAGATTACGACACGGGTACCTACGTCGTGGCGTGTCTGTGTGGATTACAGGCGCCTGAATGCCGCAACGAAGAAGGATCACTTTCCACTGCCTTTTATTGATCAAATCCTGGAGAGATTGGCAAAGAGAGAATACTTCTGTTTCTTAGACGGGTACTCGGGCTACAATCAGGTAGCCATCGCCCCCGAGGACCAGGAAAAGACTACTTTCACATGTCCCTTCGGCACATACGCATTCAAGCGAATGCCTTTTGGTCTTTGCAATGCCCCCAGCACCTTTCAACGATGCATGATTGCAATTTTTGCCGAAATGGTTGGGGATTTCCTGGAAGTCTTCATGGACGACTTCTCGGTCCATGGTGATTCATTCGATGATTGTCTAGCGCACCTGGATCGAGTCCTCCAAAAGTGCAGGGAAGTGAATCTGGTGCTCTCTTGGGAGAAAAGCCATTTCATGGTGAAAGAGGGCATTGTACTGGGGCATGTCATCTCCAAGAAGGGAATGGAGGTTGACCCTGCCAAAGTAGATGTGATTAAAAAGCTTGAGCCACCCACAAATGTGAAACAAGTACGGTCTTTTCTAAGGCATGTCGGATTTTACAGGAGATTTATCAAAGATTTTTCAAAAATTCCTCGACCGCTAACTGACCTTCTGGGGAAAGACACCAAATTCGTGGTAGATCATAAGTGTCTAGAAGCATTCGAATTACTCAAGAGAAGGATCATTGAGACTCCCGTCCTACAAGCTCCCGACTGGTCTCTTCCCTTCGAGATCATGACAGACGCCTCTGATTTCGCTGTAGGGGCTGTATTAGGACAACGAAAAGATGGAATCCCGTATGCTATTCACTACGCAAGCAAAGTTTTAGACCCTGCTCAGAAAAATTACACTGTGACCAAAAAAGAAATGCTTGCGGTGGTTTTTGCCTTGGAAAAATTTTGATCAATACTTCTAGGATCTAAGGTGACAGTTTACACAGACCATTCTGCCATTCGCTATTTAATGGCCAAAAAGGACGCAAAAGCACGACTTCTGAGATGGATTCTACTACTTCAAGAATTTTATTTGGAGATTAAGGACAAACCTAGCGTGAAGAATGTCGTGGCTGATCATTTATCACGAATTGAACAAAACAAAATTCCGGAATCTTAATCCATCCGTGAAACCTTCCCAGACGAGTCAATTTCTGCTATTGACTCACTCCCTTGGTATGCAGACACGGTGAATTATCTCGTCACCAATGAAGTTCCTCAAGGTTGGCCCAGAAACAAAATCGATCGACTCATATCTGAAGCGAGACACTATCATTGGGAAGATCCTTTCCTTTTCTTTGAAGGACCAGATTGCATATGGCGAAGATGTATTCCTCAAGATGAATATCAAAGTATCCTCAATCTATGCCACACCTTGGAGGCGGGAGGACATCACTCTGGGAAGAGGACCGCTGAGAAGATATTGCAATGTGGATTTTACTGGCCGACCTTGTTTAAGGATGCTTATAATTTTGTGAAGTCGTGCCCCGTCTGTCAGAGAATGGGAGGAACCATTGGTTCCAAAGATGCCATGCCTATGCAACCAGTGATCATCTGTGACGTATTCGATGCATGGGGCATTGACTTTATGGGCCCATTCCCTAATATTCAAGGATTTGAATATATTCTTCTCGCGGTAGATTATTTATCTAGATGGGTGGAGTCTATCCCTACTCGAGCTGCAAATAGCAAAACTGTTTGCAAGTTTTTGAAAGATCATATTATTTCGAGGTTTGGAATTCCAAAAGTTTTAATATCTAATGGGGGAAGCCACTTTGTTAACCGGGAGGTGAAGAAGTTGACTAAGGAATACGGCATCGAGCACCGTGTCGCTACTCCTTACCACCCACAATCCAATGGCATGGCCGAGGTGTCAAACATGGAGGTTAAAGGAATTTTACAGAAGCTCGTTCGCCCTGACAGGAAGAACTGGTCCCAACTCCTGGACCAAGTTCTGTGGGCCTACCGGACGGCTTATAAGACCCCATTGGTCACCTCCCCGTTTAGAATGGTATATGGAAAACCATGCCATTTGCCTACAGAGCTCGTACATAAATCTGAATGGGCAATCAAAAAGATTAATTGGAACTGTCACCAAGGAAAGAAGAACCGAGACATGTATTTGAATGAACTGTCTGAAATCCGAAATCATGCTTACGAGAACAGCACCATCTACAAAGAAAAAGTAAAAAGATGGCATGACAGGAATATTCGAACAAAGATCTTTGTCACAGGGCAGAAAGATTGGCTATTTAATGCAAAGTTGAAAATTTTCCAAGGAAAATTGAAATCAAAATGGACGGGACCCTTCATTGTAAGAGAGGTACACAATAATGGGAGTGTTGAGATCTCAGAGACCGCAGATAGCGCGCAAACATCTATAGTCAACGGTCAGCTGCTTAAACATTTTGTCGAATCCAATGAGCAATTAGTACAAGTTGACAGATCTCCTTCACTCAGGGCATAGGTTTTGATGAAAAATTTGATCTGCCCAGATAGCACACCTCTCCGACACCTACACTCTCTTGTACATCCGAAATTCTTCCCGGTTCCCCATCTGTAATTAACTGATTATACTTAGGCTGACCTGAGCCTAAGTATAAGGGGACCACATCCATTGTTTAGACATCACTTCTCTTCTTTTGTTTTTAGTCCTTCTATATTTAGTACGAGCTATGTCACCATTTCACTTTGTGCCATGAGGACATAGCACAAGCTAAGTATAGGGGGGTGTATTTGTATATATTTTATCTACTTTATCCATAGCTTGCACTTTAATCGTTTTTATCTAACATCGGGGATGGGTACAAGTAGTGTGTATAATACCAACTTATCAAAAAAAAAAACTTTTGCATAAAAAAAATCATCACTTATGGTCTTGCATTTCATCAAGCATTTCATGCATTCCTTGGTTGATATATTCCTGACACAAGGCTTAAGGATTTTTTAGGACACTTGATTTCTGAAATCTTGAGATTCTGAGTTAGCCTGCCTTAGTCATTAGGGTTTTTAGAACTTAATAATCCACACTTCCCTAGTTTGAAAGATTTGAGCGCTATATTGCACTCTTCATCTCTAACATTCAAAAAGAATATGATCAGCACAATCACTTTCACAACTGCATGATTGATGAGATGAGTTGAGATATCACTTGAGGAACTAGGACTAGAGATTTGAATTTATATCCGATCTGATGATATTCGAGGATGGGATAAAGTTAATGAAGGCTTCAGAAAACCTGAGTGTCAGCAAAACACTAGCCAGTATGTGAACAAGATTCATATGCTATCTTTTTGATATTGACCTAAGTGCCAGGGTGTGTTGAAATTTAAGGAAAATTGTTGATCAATGTGCGCCAACTTTTGGTAAAAGCAGTGGAGCTAGCCAACAAAAGAAAAGAAAAAGAAATGTCAAAGAAAAGCTCTATCATCCAAAGTCAAATTCCAAATGAGCTTCCACTAATGGCGAGCGCTCCCAAAAATTTTCAAAGTGTCCACTTGGACCAAGCGCTAATTAAGACCAAGGAGTCGGGCTGACACCATAAAAGGGCCCTGCATCGTAAGCGATACAAGTCTGGGTGTCGAAGGTATCTTAGATACTCAAAAGAGACACACCCCGGTGTACTCCCAGAAAAACAAGTGCAGACGACTCCAAATTCTCTTGACGGACACATTGATCAACAAACTAAAATATACTTGTGTTGAGTAATAAGGCACTCGAGAGGCACCTTGTTCCAATGAAAGGGAGAGAAAATCAAACAAAATCCTATGCCCTCCATCAACTGGCCGTCCATCTACACTTTCAAGTCTGACAAACTAATGAGACGGTTGACTGAAGCAAGAATAGACTTATTCCCTAGTATTGAGGATTAGGCCTAGAGGAGGATCTTTGAGACTGGAACTTTGAGTGATGCCCCGACTCGACTCTCATGAAATGCAGTACACTTAAAATCATATCCTTATATTATATGTACAAACAGAGAGTCTGAAAATTAGAGAATTTGGGTTCCTTTTGATTAAAGCTTGGTTGAGCACGGAATTTTATGATCACTCAAATTAAGGGTCTTCTCTGAATTGAGCCTTGTAAATTCACATACACAGTCAGGGATGTATTCAACTAAGTTATTCATTCATTCATGCTCGGGGACGAGCATGGTCTAAGTATTGGGGTATGATGAATCTCGTATTCATCATGCTAAAATTGGTCATTTAGGCACTGTCCCCCATCATCCTCTTGTAATTAATCATTAATAGAGCAATATTAGTTATCATACTTGTGTAAATAATATCTGCATTTCATCTGCATAAATTGCATTAAAAATCCCATGTGCAAATTAGCCCAAAAAGCCACTAACTTCTCACATTTTTAGTTAATTCATCCTAACTCCGATTGACCCAAAACCACCTCCATTGTGTAGATATTACTAATCTTATTAAATAAAAAATACAAAAAAATTACTAACCCCAATAAGTGTCAAATAATCCCTAAGTCAAATTTCACATTTGACGGACTAAAATGAGCATATCTCCCACATACAGTGTCCGATTTTGGTCTAATCACTTTTAAAGTACTCTATTTTCAAATACCTTCAAAACAAGACCAATTTCATAAAATTCGGAGCTCATATGTGAAAGTTGGGTTTTGGGCCTCTTTTGCGCATTTTAACTTTTGCCAATTTTGACCTTAGTTTTTATATACATAATTAACCCTTTTAATTTTATTTCTTTTTCATTTTTGTTCTTTGATGAAAGTTTTATTAAGCGGCATGAAAATCCAAATCCAGATCAAAACTGAAATCAAAGAAACTGACCAAGTCCAAGTGTCCGTTGTCGGTCTGTACAAAAGTTGTGCGTTTCGAACTTCTATTTTATTTTCCTATTTTACTATTTATTAAAAATCCAAAAAAATTAGACTAGTGTGTAACTAATTTTCTTATATTTTATCGTATTTTTTCTAGATTTTTTATCCCCTCTAAAACCACCAAAAAAATTACAAATCTCAAAATTGCGAATTTTCGTACACAGGGAGAGCCACCAAAAATACCACTTCTCTTAGATGACCTCTTTTGCTCCCGAACCCTTCATAAAAGTTGTAGATCTCGACAAGACAAACAACTTTTATGAAGAAAATTTTTTGATTCGAGGTCTCCTGCTACTTCTTTTATATTTTTCTTTGTCTTAAATTTTGAAATTTTTTTGGGGGCGCCATGTGGCAGCCCCTGGGCATGCCACGTGGCACCCCCACTTGCCCTCTCTCTCCAGCCACCCGGGTCACGTGCCTAGCACGTGACCCCTGTCACCTTCTTCCCCAACGCAACATCTCCCTCCAGCCGTTTCTCCTCCGCCCCTTGCGGCCATCAATGCCGCCTTGCGCGGCCATGCACGACCGTTACTTCACGTAACCCCTGCTTCCAGGTCTATAAAGCATTCCCCCTCGCCAGCCTCGAGCTTCATCCGCCCAGTTTCAAGATTGCCGATGACAGTGGCTCGGTGGCGAGATCCAGCCGTCGCACGGCTGCAGAGGGCATCCTCCTTCCTCAAGGTGAGCTCCTCCGTTTCGACTTCCCCTCTAACCGCCGCCGACCTCGCACAGGCCAGTGCTCCACTCCCTTCTCCCTCCACACGAAACCCCATCTCCAGATCCCGCTATTTCATTTTTTTTCTATTGTGCTAAACCTTGCAGGAAGCCCCGCAAGATCTCCATCGCACCGCCGCTGTCCACTGCTCCGCCACACTCGCCTCCGCGCGAGCCTCGCCTCCACCTTGTCGGACGCCCGCACCTCCCAGGCGCTCTGCCGCCTCGCTCGCCGGTCGCCCCCGCCCAAGCTCGGTCGTGTGTCGGCCGAGCGTTCGCGTCCCTCTTCAGTCGCCAATCGCCATCTAGGGAGCCCAGCTCCTCCGCCTCGCCGCCTCCGCTCGGCCACAGCTGCAGCCCTCCTCCTCGCCTCCGCCCAGCCTCCGCGCGCGGAGGTGCCGCCCTGCGTGCACAGCCCCGCACCCGAGCTCCTTCGCCCCCTTCCGCGACTTCCAGTCACCGTTGGATCGGGCTTTCAGCCCTTGATCCAACGGCTGAGAGCCTGCCACGTCACCCCCCCGAGCCTCGGCCCCAGCCTCGAGGCTCGGGGCCCCCGAAGCACCGCCTCCCGCCACGTAGGCTCGGTCACACGAGCCTGAGCCCCGCACCCGACCCTCTCGCCCCTCGGCCTGAACCTCAGGTTCGGAAGCCCGGGCCTCAGCCTCGTGTACCAAACCTCCAGGCGCACGTGCTCCGCACGTGCGCAGTGGGAAAATTGCAGAACGACCCCTGGAGTTTTCCGACTTTGCAGAAACACCCTCGCCAGGGAAAAATTTCAGAAAAGTCCCCCAAGTTTTTGATAATTACAGATAAGTCCTCCCAGGGACCTCTTTGCAAAGAAACATTTATTTTATTTACATTTCAGTCCCTGAAGCTTCATTTTATCATATCTTTGTCATATGGACTCCGATTTTAGCATATAATATGTCGTTTCGAAGCTAATTCCGTGCTCTACAACTTAGCATCATTTGTGGACCGATTTGAGGCTGTTTATTGATAATTATTATTGAGTATATCTATTGTCATTTGTAGGCTTATTTTGACATATCTGTGCCATATCTCCCTAGGAAAACTTGACGATTTATTTTACAGGGAATTATTGGAGTTGAGATATTATTCGAGGACTTATTTTATGCAGGGGCTTCGGAGAAGAAGATTGAAAATTTATTTCCTTGTATTTTTCGAAGATAATGTCTATCAATTAAGGATTAATCTACAGAGAATTTAGAAGAAATTTTCATTAGACACTCTGATCATTTCTCTTGAATTATAGATTCTGATCTGTGATAAATTTTGAGGTTATCAATTAACATCTTTTGAAGCATAAATCCAAATTCCAGATCCTGTGCTGAACTGTCATCTCTGTGTATTTCCTTGCATTTGCATATTGTTGCATTGTATATTTCCTCAACATAGAAATTAATCGATCATTAATTAATTATTTAATTTGATTTAAAAACCACGCAACAAAAAATCTCTGTTCCCTGTGTTCGACCTTGGTAAACTTGCCAAGTAAAATATTCCACAACATTCAAAGATTGTGGTATTTTGACGACCGAAATCCGCTTCCTATACTACAATTCATCCTTATTAAAGAGGTGGATTTCGTGTTCATCAAAAATGTCCCAATATAAGGGGAAAACCTGCCAAAATTTTCTTAGAAATATGTCCCAATGTAAGGGAAAGCTCTACCAAATTTTCCTAGAAATATCATCCAATATAGGGGGAAGCTCTGCTGAAATTTCGAGAGAAAATATGTTCTTCGCGTTCTTCAACTTCTTCGTCTGTTCTTCACATGTTCTTAGTGTTGATACAATGATGAAATTTGATCATTTCAGGAGCCGTAAATCATCCTTTCTGAAAATAAATCACGATAAAGCACTGCATACGTAAGAGAGAGCTCGATTAGGTAACGAAATCCTTCATTTTGCTATTGGGTTTTCATATTATATAATTGAAATTCTTGATTTTATGTTCTTCTCTATGAAGAACCCTAATTTGTCTATTTTTGAGAAAATATAGAAAACTTTTTTGTAATTGCCACTAAAATAATGTCTAGGCCTCAAATAGATGCAGTGGTTTGGAAAGATAGGGTTTGTGAGTTAAAATATACATAAATATGAGTATATATACATATGAACTAATACATACGTGAGGTCATACTTAATGTTGATGAATATGAAAGATGATTGCTTAACAGAAGAATTACATCATGAGAATTGATGTGTATTGAAATGGATCCTGAAAAGGATTGTGTGCTACATTAAGAATGACTTGAAGTAGATACTACAGGTTAGGCATGTAATCTGTAGGTTTGTTAGAAGAACATCCGTATGGGCAGGCCAAACATAGGTCTTACACGGTTACCTGGATATGTTGAGCGTGCGAAATAAATTATTTGCAACACGTGGTACTCGGCTGCCATTAGGTAGATTGACTGACTGAAGATGTCGTCGTGCCATGTGGAGGCACGAGTGGTTGGATAACGATTGGATCAAGATAATATGTATTTAAAGCTGTTAGTAAACATGATTAATGGACAATATGATGTTTTAAGCAAGTAGATCCACGAGGACAGTGTGCTCCTTTATTTGCCAGGATGGTGGTTTGAGACCTTGAATAATACAAGAAAAGGAAATTGTCAGGGTAGTATTGGAGGATTGGTTGAGGCAACGTGTGACGACATAATCTCACTAGATCAAAGCAATCTCCAATCTCGAAGTGTCCACAGCTTCGGAGTCCATATAATGGTGAGATAATTCCCTGGACTAATCCCTGACATGGAATAGAAAGGAATATGACTTAAACTAATGAGAAGGAATGAAACTTTTAGTGATAACAAGTTTTGCAAAATTACAGCATTTGTTTGCTTTCCTCTTTCTCGTTACTTAGTATTCGCTAATTGTTATCCTATGATTTATGGAAAACCCAATAAGTGTTGGTGAGCCATCGTAAGGACTTTAGTAATTCAGCTAGCTAACATAATAGCCATCCATCCAGACACAGTAACTTTACTCTATAAGGTAGTTGGTAATCTTTTTGTGTTTTCCTTCAGTTGATATACATGCAAATGGTTATAGTGGTATAATGTATCATGTAAGTTTTATTTTGTGAATGGGAAAAGAATTAAATACTTCTTTCTGAGAATTTTTAAATGTAGTCTACTTCTGAATGTTAGTTCTGATTGCTGAATAAATTATTGCTGAGTAACCAGATCTAGATATGGGGAGGATCCGACGACCTAGAATTGGGGTCAAGACAATTTGGTATCAGAGCCCGGTTACTCTAGTAATTTACTCAGTAATTTACAACTATGAGTGATATTCAAAAACTAAGGTCGTCATAAGATCCTTTGATCTTAATAAGAGACTACAGTACCATTCACAAGTCATTGTCCCCTGTATACATCATGCTAAAACGTATAGGACCTAATCTTTGGCCTTGATTCATCCCAAGATCACGGCAGACCAAGACGTGTCTAGGCAATTTGCGGCTATGATGAAAATGCTCCAAGAGATGGGACAAAAGCAACAGACATTGGAGGAGAGGCTCAATGCACAAGCAGAGAGATCCAAGGCATCTAAACCTATGGATGCTAGAGTTGAGGGTTCTGTCCACCTTTCTTAGGTGGAATCTAGTTATCATCCTTCCACTGAGTCTGCTTCTACTCTAGCTGAATGAGCAATGGAGAAGGCCCTTCTTAAACACCAAAAATTATTAGACACTTATCGAAAGTGAAATATTCCTCGATTCATATACATAGAGACATCTACTGAGGCAGAACTATGACTTGATGATGTCAACAGGATGTTGAGAATAATACATGCACCGGTAGATACTTGGATGAACTTTGCTGATTATTCCTTAGCCTACTACGCAATACGAAGGTGGAGAGCAATTTCCAAGAAATTACTAGATCTCATTACATGGGATATCTTTGAAGAGAGGTTCCGAGCTCCTTTCTGTCCCTCCCATTCGGAGCAACTGAAGAGGAGGAAGTTGGCTTCTCTGACCCAGGGTTCCAAGAATGTACGAGATCGTCATATTCACTTTACTGAGCTACTATGTTACTCCCCAACTCTAGAAGCTTCACCACAAGAGTGTCTTACCAAATTTGTTAGCGAACTTCAGGGAGATCTTACAGAGAAGCTTGCGGGTTTTCGAGCCACCACTATAGATGAAGCGATGGACATCACCTCTCATATTGAGATGGAAAGACGTAAAAATCGCTAAGAAGAAACTTTCATTTTACTGGTAGATCATCCAAATGCAAGGCAAATTATAGCTGCAAAGACCGTCACTATCATTCAAATGGTTCCAGTATAAGCTCGCCATAGACCTTGGGTCAGGAATTATCAAGAAGAGGGTGTTTTTCTAGACCTCCACTGTACCCTCTTGACTCTACAACAAGAGTTAGTACCTCTGTGGTTGAATCTTCAGCTCAGACAGGAACACATGCATGTTATTACTGTCATCATGAAGGTCACTACAATAATGACTACCCAAATTTGAGAGGATTAGGGTTCAAGACAACCCCAACTAATAATATAACTTCCATCCCAAGTAATGGAGCAACGCGCAGAGGAAGACCAGGTAGAGGTCATGGCTCACAAGGACCTGATTCTACACAAAAACCACCACAAAGTGTTGCAGGATCAAATTTGCCAAATGGTCAGCTCAATGCGATCACTAAAGAACAATCCTACAATTCAGGCACGGTCGTACAAGGTACCATTATTATTCATAGCTTTTCATTACATGCCTTGTTTGATTCTAGTGCTTCACATTGATTTATTGATTGACGGTTAGTACCCAATTTGGGTAAGATACCAATAGAAGTACAACAATCCTATCTGATCAAAGAAATACATCATGCATGCCTTGATTGTTTTCGTAAGACAATAACTTTTCACATTCCTAACTCGACAGAGTTCTAGTTCATTGGAAAGACATCCAATGATAATGTCAAATACATCTTGAAGGCACATATATTGTTAGCAAGGAAGCCAAGGTTATTTAGCCTATGTAACCACTATATGAGGGTCAGATAGAATGATAGAAGATGCACCTATAGTGTACGAGTTATTCATGTATTTCTAGAGGAACTACCCAGATTACCACCTGAGTGAGAGATTGAACTTGAAATCTCTCACACCTGATACTCAGCCTATCTCTATCCCTCCATATAGGATGGCACCAGTTGAGTTACGAGAGTTAAAACTACAGTTACAATAACTGTTAGATAAAGCATTCATTCATCCCAGTACTTCACCATGGGGTGCACCTTTCTTATTTGTGAGGAAAAAGGATGGGTCAACGCAGTTGTGCATTGACTATAAACAACTAAACAAGAAGACAATAAAGAACAAGTATCCTCTGCTAAGAATAGATGATCTCTTTGACTAGTTGCATGGTTCAACTGTGTATTCCAATATTTACTTAAGATCTGGATACCATCAGTTGAATATTAAAGATGCGGATATCACTAAGACAACCTTTCGAACTAGATATGGCCATTATAAATTTTTAGTTATGCCTTTTGGACTAACAAATGCCCATCCATCTATAATGGATCTCATGAATAGAGTATTTTGACGAGTTACTAGATCAATTTGTAGTAGTCTTTATTGATGACGTGCTTATTTACTCCATGGATAAGTATCGACATGAAGACCATCTCCGACAGGCACTTGAAACACTAAAGAAGAACAAGTTGTATGCTAAATATAACAAATGTGACTTCTGGCTATTTGAAGTATCCTTCTTAGGCCATGTTATTTCTGGGGAAGGTACATCAATTGATACTACAAAGGTTAGTATAGTGATGAGTTGGGAACGCCCGAAGACTATCACCGAAATACAGTCTTTTCTACGTCTAGCTTGGTATTATAGAAGATTTGTGAAGGACTTTTCATGAATAGCATTGCCAATGACTAGGCTTACTAAGAAGGAAGTCCCATTCATATGGTCTGATACATGCGAAGCTAATTTTCATTCACTAAAAGAATGCCTAGCATCTGCACCTATCCTTACTCTACCCTCTGGGACTGAAGGGTTTATAGTGTACACTGTTGCATCTAGAGAAGGACTTGGAGCAGTTCTTATGCAACATGATAAGGTAGTTGTTTATTCATCGTGACAGCTTAGGACACATGAGAGGAACTAGCCGACACATGACCTTGAATTAGCTGATGTAGTCTTTGCTTTAATGATATGAAGACGCTACCTCTATGGTACTACTTTTGAAATCTTCAGTGATCATAAAAGCTTGAAATACCTGTTTGATCAGAAGGAGCTCAATATGAGATAGAGATGGTGGCTAGAGCTATTGAAGGACTATTATTGCATAATTTCCTGCTACCTCGCTAAGGGGAACATCATAGCAAATGCCCTTAGCAGAAAAACTTATTCACCTAGGTTGGTGAGTGATATCCACTTTTGGGTTTGCTATCAACATTGAGTGAATGGAAACCATTTGGTAGTAGTGCTGATACTATAACTATTCCTTGATGATACAAACCAGAGATCTGGGATAGAATAAAGAAAGGACAGGAGGATGATCCTATCCTTAAAGACTTGAGACAACAACTTGAGAAGAATGAGATAGAGGGTTTCCAAATACAATATGGTTACTATATAACCATCATAGAGTTTGTGTACCGAACACACCTGAACTGAGGAAAGATTTCTTACGTGAAGTGTATTGCTCTAGATTATCTATTCATATAAGAACTATGAAGTTGTATAAAGATCTTCGTTCAGACTTTTGGTGGCCAGGAATGAATAAAGATGTTGCTGAGTTTGTGAATTCGTATTTCACTTGCCAACATGTAAAGGCTTCATATCAACAACCAACATGATTATTGCAACCTCTCCCCATCCTGAATGGAAATGGGAAAGCATTTTCAAGGACATCATTACTGGTTTACCTCAGACGATTGGTGGTAAAGATAGTATATGGGTTATAATAGATCATCTGACCAAGGTAACACACTTTATTCCAATAAGCTTATCCTCCACTCTAGACCGGCTTGCTAAGTTATATATTACACATGTGATCCGTCTATATGATATCCCAAAGGAGGTAGATTCCGATCGAGATTCACGATGCACCTCATACTACTGGGAGAACTTCATGAAAGCCTTATGAAAACAGTTATGCTTGAGCACTGCATATCATCCACAAATAAATGGTCAACTAGAACGTATGATTCAGATGCTAGAGGATATGCTACGAGCATGTGCCTTAGAATGGGAGGGATCATGGATTAAACATTTGCCTCTTGCAGAATTCACCTACAACAATAGTTACCATGCAAGTATTGACATGGCACCATTTGAAGCACTATATAGATGTAGGTGTACCACTCCTCTATGTTGGAAAGAGGTCAATATAAAAAACCTTTATGATTTAGATAGTCTCCAGGAGACACGGGAAGTTATAGAGCATGCTCAAAAAAGACTAATAACTGCTTAGAGTCGCCAGAAAAGTTATAGTAATGCTAGACGAAACTTTCTTGAGTTTGAAGTAGTTGATTTTGTATTTCTAAAAGTATCGCCTATGAAGGGAGTTCAAAGGTTTGGCTTGCATGGGAAGTTGGCACCCAGATTCATGGGTCCCTTTGAAATCATTTAGCGGATTGGAAAAGTTGCATATAGACTTGCACTTCCTCCACATATTTCAACAATACATGATGTTTTTCATGTATAAAATCTGAGAAAGTATATTAAGGATCCCGAGAATAAGATAAGCTATGATGATCTTCATGTTGAACCAGACATGACATACATAGAAATACCTGTACAAATACTAGACAGGAATATCAAGAAGTGGGGAATAATGAGGTACCTCTAGTTAAAATATTGTGGTAAAACCAAGAGTTTGAAGAAGCCACATGGGAACATGAGGTAAATATGAGATAATAACTCTACTTGTTTGAGTGATAACACTATGTATTGCGTATGTCTTTATGATAAATGAAATGATGTTCATTCTCTTTAATTTGTTATGGTTTCATTCCTCTTTAGGGTTGTTATGCTTGCATTTCACGTCTTGAGGATGAGACTTCCTTTAAGGTTGTTATAATAATAAAGCCTTAAACTTGGTCTCTCTCAGATCCTATATCATAAGATCTGACTTGTCAAGAGGAAACCAATGGAATTTATTTTGGATGAATCAGATTTAATTTAGAATTGTTATGATTTTTGGAAAAAGATAAGGAGACTTAAGATGTCATTAATTAGTGAATGCTATTAAGACTAATTAAACATGATTAAAGAAACTAATGATGTATTGAGGATCTTTAATGACCATTAGTGAACACTAATCAATGCTTAGCAAAAGTTAAGCATAAGCCACAGAGGTTAAATCACAATTAGTAAAAGTTAATCATGATTATCATTAATTAAGTGTCATTAGCGAATCTAAAATCTTCTGGATAGTTCTAACTTAAGACCTAAGTTTGGAATAAGCTTTGGCCAAAACCATGTGCCACTAACCGTGGTTAAGGGTTAAACCATGGTTTACTCACCATGGTTAGGGGTTTTCAGAAGCCAATAAATAGCCCCCTACCCACTCATTCACTACGATTTCCACTACCACCACTACCTTAAGGACTAGTGCCGAGAGGTCGGGAGGAGAAGTGGGGGGTGGGGAAGGAGCGCTAGCGAAGCATTGCCGGGAGGAGGAGGAGGAAGGTACGACCCTCTCCTAGTTGGTTTCATAAGTAAGCTCTTACTTGAGCTAGGTTTTCGATTCATCTTCTTTTTCCAGCTTAGTTTTCGATTCATCTTCCTTTCCAATTAATTTTCAGTTGTTGTTCGAGGAGAAATCTATGGACCCTACTTAGGTGGGTACGGCTATGAACGTCAGTGAACCCTATGATTTGTCACACCTTCACTCACCTATGACGCGTGGTGTGTACAGATTCTCCATCGCTTATAGTTCTATTATATTATTTTTATTTCGCTTTTATATTTGTTTTGAGGAATAAATCTGTGTAACACCCTACTTAGGTGCGGGTGGCTATACATGTCAGTGAATCCTATGACTCGTCACACCTTCACTCACTTAAGATGTGTAGTGTCTACCGATTCTCCATCGCTTGCAGTTTGATTATATTCTTTTGGTTTTACTGTTGTTTTCCTCTCAATGATTTTATAAGAGGAAACACTTTGCATTTTTTCTTTTGGAAAAGGAGAAATTCCGCTGAAATTTTCCCAGAAATATGTCCCAATATACGGGGAAACTCTACTGAAATTTTCCAAGATATATCACCTCGTATTAGGGGAAGCTCTGCTGAAATTTCAAGAGAAAATATGTTCTTCACGTTCTTCACGTGTTCTTCACGTTCTTGACACATTCTTAGTGTTCTAGATACGAAAATGAAATTCGACCGTTTTAGGAGCCGCAATCATCCTTTCTGACAATGAATCACGATATAGCACTACATACGTGAGAGAGAGCTCGATTAGGTAACGAAAACCTTCCTTTTGCTATTGGGTTTTCTTACGATATCATTAAAATTCCCAATTTTATGTTTTTTACTACGAAGAATCCTAATTTTGGCTATTTTTGAGAAAATATGGAAAGTTGCTTTGTAATTCCCACTAAAATAATGTCTTAGCATCAAATAGATGCAATGTCTTGGAAAGTTAGAGTTTGAGAGTTAAATATACATAAATATGAGTATATATACATATGAATTAATTTATACATGAGGCGATAGTAAATGTTGATGAATATGAAAATCGATGGCTTAACGGAAGAATTATATCACGAGAATTGACGTCTATTGAAATGGATCCTGAAAAGAATCGTGTATTACGTGAAGAATGACTTGGATTAGATATTACAGGTTGGGCATGATACCTTTAGATTGTCAGAAGAACATCTGTATTGGCAGGTCAAACCTACATGGTACACAGTTGTCTGGATATGTTGAGCGCGAAATAAATTATTTGCAACACGTGGTTGTCGGCTGCCATTAGGCGGATTGACTAACTGAAGATGTGGTCGTGCCATGCATAGGAACGTGTGGATGGATAGTGCCCGAGTCATGATAATATGTATTTAAAGCTGCTAGTATACATGATTAAAGGTTACCCTGAGGTTTTAAGCAACCGCGTCCTCGAGGACGGTGTGCTCATTTGTTTTCAAGGCTGAGGGTTTGAGACCCTGGATAATAAAAGAAAAGGAAATTATAAGGGTAGTATTAGAGCATTGGTTGAAGCGACATGCTGCGGCATAATCTCACTAGATCAACACAAACTCCAATTCCGAAGTGTCCACAGCTTCAGAGTCAATATAGTGGTGACGTAATTCTCTAGAATAATCCCTGACATGAAATAGAAAGGAATATGACTTTAACTAATGAGAAGGATGAATTTTTTATGATAATAAGTTTTGCAAAATTATACCATTTGTTTGCTTTTCTCTTCTTCGTTACTTAACATTCACTAATTGTTATCCTGTGATTTATGGAAAACGCAACAGGTGTCGGCGAGCCATCACAAGGACTTTAGTAATCCAGTCAGCTAACATAATAGCCATCCAACCAGCCATAGTAGCTTTACTTTATAAGGTAGTTGGTAATCTTTTTGTGTATTTCCTTCCAACTGATCTAGATGTAAATAGTTATAGTGGGACATTGTATCATGTAATCTTTATTTTGTAAATGGAAAAGAATTAAATACTTCTTTGTGAGTATTTTTAATTGTAGTTTGTTTTTGAATGTTTGTTGTGTTTGCTAAATAAATTATTGCTGAAATACCAGATCTGGATATGGGGAGGATCCGATGACCCGGAATTGGGGTCGTGACACATCCTTTTTCATTTTATATGTTTTCCTTTTTTCTTTCCCTGCTCATTTTGAGCCTTCCACTATTTTCCTCTTCATTTCATCTATTGTTCATCACTGTATTCCATTCCTCATCCATTCTCTTCTATCCAAGATGTTGTCTCGTGGATAATTTAGTAGGGAACCCACCGACACCCACATCGATTCCATGAACTCGACATCTTCAATAATTCGAAGCGATTCTCGAGAACCGGTTCGGATCTTGCAAACCAATCTCTAGACTCCTCGACTTATTTCTATATTCAAATAAATAAAGACCACTCTTGTATTGACATTCGTCCATTTTGGATGGAGATAAATTTCAATTCATATCAAATGCTCCACTCACACACATCTAGAATTACCCCTAATTATAGATCATCCTCTCCATCTGGTGCCCAATTTGTTAGTCTAATCGGGATGCATTTTATGGTACAGATCGAGAACCAACATTGGACCCCATTCAGATACATTCGTCTGAGTCTGAATTGGAGATGTCTCCTTAAGAATCAGCCATATCAAGGCCCATGAATATATCAAAACACCATGAATACAATAGCAATTGGCAGATCAAGCACTTGCCCAGGTCGCCTTCCAAGGTATGCTTAATGATATGAGGAGAGAGAGAGAATAACAAAGGAAGAGGAGGAAACGATGATGAACAATGAGATGAACACTGTGGAGGGCCCGTAGATGAGCCAAGGAGAGAGTCTCACAAGCCTACTCTCAAAGAGACATACAATCCTAGCTCATGCTAGATGACAAAGTGTATGCAGATCCATGTAGTCCATGTACATTTTGAGTTGAAGCCTCAATTTTTAGCTCTTCTTCCCACCTTTCATGGGAACACCAATGAAGAGGCCTACATCCATCTTTGACAATTCTCTCACATCTACTGCACCAGTCACTAACCTAACATCTTGTTAGGTGTAGCCAAGATGACTGCACTTCCCTTCAGACTTCAAGACAAGGCTCTATACTGGGTTAATCACTTGAGGTAGGTCGTGGCGACTTGGGAGGAACTTAAGTCTGCATTCCTCTAGAAATACTATCCCTTAGGTCATCTCAACTAGATGCGAGCGAGGATCGGCAACTTCTCCCAGGAACCGCATGAGTCCATTCATGAAGACTAGGAGAGGTTCAGAGATTTGCAAGAGAAGTGCCCCCACCCCAACATTCTTAAGACCATCCTGGTACAACATTTCTTTGGGGTCTAAAATCTAGAAAGTTAGAGGCAAGTGGATGCCACCTATGGGGGCTCGAATTTTAATAAGGACAAAGACATTGTCTGGCAGATTTTTGAAGAAATGGATGAAGGAGAGGTCACCTTGTCTTTGTCATGCGCATATCAGAGACAACCCAAGATACACTATAATCTCGTCAACATGACGACATCCCATGAAATGGACAGGGATGAGAGCTTTAACGTCAACATTATTGGGAGCCACCTGTCTAAAGTTGATATCTTTGAGAAGAGATCAATGGATCTTGCGAAGTTGCACGCGATCGAACAGAGGACCTAATATATGGACAAGTTGGATCATATTTCCAAGTAGTTGAAACTACTGGTTAGCACCATCAACACCGTCTAGTCTGCGAGTCTGGCAGTCGTAACTCCTACTGAACATAAAGAGACATCATTGCCAAATCATCCTTAATCAAGTTCAGGTCAACCTTAGGTTCGGTACATATATTATGTGTAGGGACCTGACCAGTCACCTTCGCAGCCTTCTCAACAGATTGTCATCTATCAGCCAGAGCCCCAACCCCCATCTTATGTAGATTCATTTTTCCCACCACCACCCAGATCTAAGAGGTGAACAACATCTGAAACAATGATGCACAATTGGCCCATCAAGGCGGACAACAGCATGGCCAATCTTTTGCAATTTAGGTTGTATCACCAACCATCTGGTGGGAGGTTTGTTTAGAACCACCAACCTCTACAACAATAGTCTCCACCATATCATAAAACCTGAAGACTGAATCAGAATTACTAGTAGCCCATGTACCGCAAGTACCAACCACATCTCTAGTAGGCGACTGCTCATTAGAATCCGTACCTCCCACCTCAATTTCATCAGCAAGAACTTCCTCCTTGCCACAATAATTAGTATTCCCACCAAACGAATCTATAATATCACTCCTAGCATGGTTACCTTGCTGAATCATCTGAGGCTGCTCCTGTGAACCCCGTTCTTGACTCTTGCTAGAAAAACTATGATTCCAATGAAGTTCGAAGTGAACCCCAACAACCTCAAGAGGAAAAAGCATGTAGTTTGTGATATCTAAACTGGTCTCGAAGAGTCAGTCATTTACTATTTTATGTTGTCTCATTCTATAACTCTCAAGAACGACCGAACATTGCAGTCGTTTATCGTAGCAAAGGGGAAAATAAAGCATCTTCTGGTGAGTCATCTTCTACATCAGCCCGTCCAACAATAAAACTAGGTGAGAAAGAAGATGATGGAGGAACAACACCAGCACCAGTCCACCACCACCACCAACAACAAAGAGAACAAAAAATCAACAAAACAAAAATTCCCAAAAAGAAAAGAAGACGAAGCCAAGGAGGACCAACCATGGAGGAGCCAACACCGACATCACTACCAACACAGTCTGACGAAGCCGAAGCTCGTGTGGATACATTTTTGCATGTTTTGCATGGCAGCCCCTTTTTATCCAACCATTTGTACAAAATTATGTAACTAAGAATAATGTATTTTCTCCTGTGAATATTCCTTTTCTTGATCTAATAAAAAATGCCAAAAAAATGAAATTTAAAAATATGCATTGTTTGACCCTAGTGTGGTGAAGCCATTGAAAATCTTATTTTAAAAATGTCATTGATGAAGTCCATGGAATACATGTTAGCTATGAAGTAAGGTTTGAAACATGCATGTACCTCTAAATGTCAAAGCCGGTAAAACAGATGCAACCAAGGAGAAAAGCATATATTAACAATGACTAATGTGAATGCTATCAGTGATCTCCCACAGAAAAAAGAAAGTCAAGGGAGCACCTCTCATCAGATGTCAGGTTTTTTATCAGACATTCGAGCAAACTATGCTTGATAGCGGCTCTTCTATAAACCTCATAGCCTCCTCATTGCTTGCAGAATTTGGGCAAGGACCGCTGATGTCTACTCATATGATCCTACCGTTTGCAGATCGATCTATCAAGCGACCCAGGGGTGTGCTAGTAAACATTATCGTAACTGTGCATGACATGTGCTTCCCAGTGGATTTTTTAGTCCTATACATGGACTCCCCTGCACCGTTACTCCATACTCCCATCATTCTTGGATGACCATTCCTTTGAACTGTTGAAGCAATCGTCGATTAGGGGTATGGAAAGATCAAATTTCGCTTTTGTGCTAACAAGGTCACTATAGACATGATCAGCGAGCCAAAAGCTGTATCTGATGAAAGGAAGCCATCATCAATCGAAGATTGTGATGTTGTTGATATCAGTGATCAATAAATATATTTGAATTTCATTTTGACACAAGAAATCCTCCCTTTAAAGGATGTCCTGCCTGAAAATCATAGTCGAACGATGCTCGCTTGTCAATTGGGAGACATATACAGATTCAGAATCATTGATCAGATCATACCGATCACGAGGAATTCATTTTAGATATGTTCGGTAAATTCATGTCACAGGCAAGAGTGACAGATGTGGACAGCACCTCATTGAATTCGACAGATCATTCACCGGCCAACACAGTATCAAAAATGACCACTGAGCAGACTCAACAATTACATGAACTCAAATAGCTACCAACAAGTTTGAAGTACACTTTCCTTGCGAGCTAAAAGAATTTGTTGCTGGTCATCATCAGCAACATACTGACTCAGAGCAAGAATCTTGGCTTCTCGAGGTTCTAGAAAAATATAAGGCACTTGGTTTGAATGTTTCAGATATCTGAGGGATATATTTGGCTTTGTGTTCACATCATATTTAACTTGAAGATGAATTCAAACCATCCCCTGAATTTCTGTGTAGATTAAACCCTAACCTGCGAGACATGCTAATGAAGGAAATCATGAAGTGGTATGAAGCAGGATCTATTTATCCCATCTCTGATTCAAAATAGATGAGCCCCCTACATGTAGTTCCAATGAAATCAGTACTCACTGTGGTTAAGAATGACCAAGGAGAGGGGATCTCTACTCGAGTACCGAAATCATGGCATATGGGTGGTGACTACCGTCGCTTGAACTCAGCTATGAAGAAGGACCATTTCACTCTATCATTCATCGATCAAGTGCTTGAAAGGTTAGCTGGTAAAGAATTCTTCTTCTTCTTAGATGGGTACTCCGGTTACAACCAGGTGGCGATCACCCTTGAAGACCAATGGAAGACACCATTCACCTGCCCATTTAGCACACATGCTTTCAGAATAATACCCTTTGGATTATGCAATGCCCCAACCACATTCCAAAGGTGCATTCTTGAAGTCTTTGCCAACATGGTCGGGAGTTTTCTAGAAGTTTTCATGGATCATATCATTGTCTATGGTGATAGTTTCGATTCATGTATTATGCACCTAGATAGAGTACTACAGAAGTGTCGTGATGTCAATCTAGTACTATCACGAGAAAAGAGCCACTTCATGGTCATTGAAGGAATTGTGCTGGGCCATGTCATTTCCAAGCAAAGCATGGAAGTCAACCCGACAAAGGTAGATGTCATTGCTAAATTAGAGCCACCTAGGAACGTGAAGATTTTGATGTCATTTCTTGAGTACGTTGGATTCTACAGAAGATTCATCAAGGACTTAAGCATACCTGCCCCACCTCTCATAGAGATTCTATTCAAGGAGACCGAGTTCATTGTTGATCAATAGGTTCTTTAATATTTTCATAAGTTGAAAGATCTCATCACTCAGGCTCTAGTCCCACAACAACCCATTGGTCTCTTCCATTTGAGATCATGACAGACACATCCGATTTTACAATTGAGGCTGTCATGGGAAAAGAAAAGATAAATTGCCATATGCCATTCACTAAGACAACAAAATCGTTATGAAGCCATAAGAAAAAATACAGTAAAAAAGAAAGAATTGCTGACAGTTGTTTTTACCTTATAAAAGTTCAGATCATACCTCTTTGGATCAAAAGTTATTGTTTTCATTGACCACTCTGCTATCAGATACCTACTATAGAAGAAGGATGCCAAATCACGTCTACTCAGATGGATCCTTCTCCTCCAGGAATTTGACTTGGAAATCAGAGATAAATCTGAAGTTAAAAATGTGGTAGCAGATCACTTATCCAGAATTGAATACCAGGATACTCAACTAAGTAGTGCACCTATCACAAAGACCTTCCTTGATGAATCCATCCTCAACATTGGTTCTTTCTCGTGGTATGTCGATATTATGAACTACCTCATCTTTGGGTAGTTCTACAAGATTGGACGAGAATCAAGAAGGACAAGTTTATGTCTAATATCCATTTCTACTAGTGGGAGGACCCATACTTGTTCAGGGAAGGAGTAGATTGCATATGGAGACAGTGTATTCCTCAGGAGGAGTACAGAATTATTCTCGAGCAATGCCATAAGCTTGAATCTGGTGGACACCATTTTGGAAGTCGAATGACAACAAAGATACTGCAGTGTGGCTTCTAGTGGAACCCACTATTCAAGTATGTTAATGAATATGTCAAAGCTTGCAGTGATTTTCAGAAATGGGAAAAAACTTGGTGTAAAGGACTCTATGACCCTCCAATCCATCCATATATCTGATGTGTTCGATGCATTGAACAGTGATTTCATGGGTTAGTATCCTAATATTCAGGGCTACGAATACATCATGCTCATCGTGGATCATGTGAGTCGACTGATAGAAGCTATCCCTACTCGAGCTGCCTTTAGTAGAATAATCTGTAAATTTCTAAAAGACAACACAATCTCATGGTTCGGGATACCAAAAATTTTGATATCGTAAGTGGGTAGCCACTTCATCAATAAAGAGGTTAAGAAATCAACAAAGGAGTACGACATCGATCATCAAGTCATATCTCCTTATCATTCGCAATCAAACTGGTTGAATTATAAAACTGAGAAATCAAGACGATCATGAATATATTTGTAAGGCTAGATGACGAGAACTGGTCACAACTTCTGGACTCAGTTCTCTGAGCGTATAAAACTACCTACTAGTCTACCTTGGGCATGTTCCCATATCATCTTGTGTATGGAAAGCCTTGCCATCTGCCCATGGAACTCATTCACAAATCTCTATGTATAGTAAATATCTATAACCTCGACTCACAAAAAGGTGGTCATCAAAGAAAATTGGATCCAAACAAGCTCTTGGAATTCTGAGACTGCGCCTATGACAACAAATTAATATACAATGAGAAGGTCAAAAGCTGGCATGACAAGCATATCAGAAGAAAGACATTCGAACATGACAAATAGTGTGATTGTTCGGTGCAAATTTGAATATTTTTCAAGGTAAATTAAAGAATAAATGAATAAGTCCCTACGAAGTCAAAACTGTCCGTGACAATAAAAGCGTTTTGATATCAGAATTGTCACCTAGCATACAACCTTTCATCATCAACGATTAGTTGCTGAAGCCGTATTTAGAGCAAGACATATTCCCGACTATTGTCGATTATGTTCAGGTAGTTTTTGAAGAAGATTTTGAGGTTGCAACATCAGTGGAGCTAGAAAATGTCTCTAAAAATATTTTTGAGTGATTTTCTTCTTTTCTTTCTTTCATTTCAATTTTTCTGATTCTTTCATTCTTCTGTGCTGCACTCATCCCATTCATCTGTGCTATACTTAGGATATGCTTCATCCTAAGTATATGGGGGTTGAGTGTATCCGATTTTTCATTATTCATTCTGTCACTTGTCTCCCAACATTTTTATACTCAGTCTATACTTAGGGAGATTTCATCCTAAGTTGGGGGGGGGGCAAGACGCACACACTAATTTTGTAAATTCTATTCCTCGGTCAACCCTATTTTGTATACAATACGTTATATTTTGGATTAGTTGATCCTAAGTATAGGAAAGACGATCGACTTCTTATTTTCTTAGTCATCTTAGTATATAATTTCCTTTACTCAGCACAAGTTATGTCTTCTTTTTTTCTCTTTGATCACTAAGAGAACATAGCTCAAGCTAAGTATTGGGGGTCATATATATGTGTATATTCTGTAGCCATAACTCGTACTTTCGTGTTTTCAATAATATGGCAAATATACTATAAAGGTAAGGGTATACAATTGATTAACTGTAAAGAATAATTTTTTTCAAAAACTCTTTTTAAATATGATTAATAAACTGGTTTAAAAATATATTGTAAAATGATTTGAAAATGGTTGTAAAATGTCTTGAAAAATCTTTTGAAAACCATTTGGGAAATTTTTATGACTTGTTTTCAAACCTTTGTAAAAAAATTATTTGTAAACAGTTGCAAAATTTTTTTCATATGTTTGAATAAAATTTTTGAAAATTGGTTTGAAAATGATTTGGAAAATGGTTGCAGAAATAGTATACAAAATTTATACATACTATTTAAAAAACTTTGCAAAAGATTTTCAAATTTTGTAAATGTTTGCAAAATTGTTTGTAAAAATTATTTGCGAAATAAAGTTTTTAAAATGTTTATCAATGTGTTTTCAACCTATTTTTAGAACCATATACATAATTATTCAACCCCATAAGCAAAACCGCCGCCCAATAGCTTGTTGCCACCAGATTCAGAACCCCGTATTTCTTCCAGAGAATCTCCTAATTGTTCCAGAGCAGCTAGAAATAGTTTCTTTAACCAGAAAGAATTAAGTTCAGATGTAGGATACCTATCCAGAAGTTTTTGCAACTCAATCATGTATGATGGAATCATCAAAGATTTGATCTTTTCTAACTCTGTATATAATTCACTAGAGGCTCGAGAAACAAAGAGAAGATGTATACGAACGAAATATCCTGCAAGAAGAAGAAAGAAAAGGATTGAATAGAGGAACTCCCAAGCATTTCTTGATCTCAGACGTGTCCATATCAACAAATAAAATTAATTACAAGCCTTGTATATATAAAAACCTACAAATAACATCTAACTTAACCTATATAAATACCTAGTGTAAATCATATAACCCCTTCGTATAAATACACACTCGCTCCCGTGTAAATATTTGCAAATACTTCTTTTACTAACCTTTATTAAAAATCCCTAAAAATTTCAAAATTTTCAAAAGTCCATAAAAATTTGTAAAATATTTTCGGAAATTGAATAAAAATTTTAAAAACTTTTCCAAAATCCATAAAAAGTTCAAAATCAGAAAATTACTTCAAAAAAAGATTTTCTTGCATTGTACATTGCATTTTCATTTTTCAGAATGATGTGGTGATACATCTCTATCTCATCACCTTTATACTTTCATTTTGACCATAAATTCCTAGCTAAATGCATGTATATATCATTTATTTGCCAAAATAAACATTGTAAATTGAACAAATACTGTATAAATTACTGTTTATTTATTGTATTTAATTCCAAACTAAAAGAATAAAGGAAGAAAAGAAAAAGAATTGAGACACCATAGGTGGTGAGTGACCCTAAACCTCGATAACTAGTCATCATGATGATTTGGTCGACAAGGAATAAAGTAGGGGGAGATAAGGTAGAAAAATTGTACAAAATATGCACAAAACCTTAGCTTTTAAATCCATCAATAACAACATTATGACACCTATTTTATATTTTTATTATTACACCTCAAATAATAAAACCTCCAACATGAATATTGTAGATAAAAAATACAAATAAAATACAAATTTGAGTTCATTGAAAAATAATACACGGTGTGCTAGGGACACACAAAGTAAAAAGACAATAAAAACTTCATAGACTTGTATCTTCTCTATACAGTATCAAAATGGACTAGAATCACCTTTAATTGTATATAACTTTTAATAAGCTATTTAATGGAGGTGTTTCATTTAATTTGGAGATAAGATGTAAAATTTGAGTTTTGAGCCCCTATTGTGCAATATACATGTATATTTTATTCAATATATTTATTCTTTATAATTTTCAAAATCTTTTATTTTTATAAAATTATAAATATTATTTGAAACATATGTACATTATTAAAATAAAATTAAACCATTAAAATAAAATCAAAATGAATAATAAATTTACATATACAGGTACAATATACTTGTATATACATATAATGTATATGTACATAATTAATTATGTTTACATATAAACTCACAAAAATACAATAAAAAATCCTAAATATGTATTAAAATAAATCAAAAATATGTAAATATAAGTAAAAATATAAAAGAGGATGGGGAGCTTGCACCAAGGTGCATGTAACTTTACATGCACTAGCGCTTATATCTTCCACATTTTTTTACTTTTTTGAAAAATACCACCATGTATTTTCATCCATATATCCCTCCAATATGTCATTCGAATTTTGTTAGAAATAGAGACTCCTATGACCTCCATCTAGAACATGTAATTTTAAAGGTCTTAGAATTGCTGTAATCAACCTATTCTTGATGGAGGTCATAGGAGTCTCTGTTTCTGACGAAATTCGAATGACATATTGGAGGGATATATAGATGAATATACATGGTGGTATTTTTCAAAAAAGTAAAAAAATGTGGAAGATATAAGTGCCGGTGCATGTAAAGTTACATGCACCTTGGTGAAAGATCCCCATCCTCAATATAAAATATATAATACAAAATAAAAGTTAAACTACCAAAATTCTTGAACCTATATTTTGCATGTAAATATTAACTTGTAATAAAAAGTTTCATAAAAATAAATAAAAAAACATATAAAATATTACATTAAATTACAAACATTTTTCATATTTTAATAAAAAACCATTTAATTCATTAATTACTTCTTTTTTATTTTTCTAATCTTTTCTTCAAAGGAATGTTCTGGTTGGTCCACGTGGACCAACCATAAATCTCCACCAGTTGACCTCGGTCAACTAGCCCCCTCTCTCTTCCTCGAGTGCCGATCTGTCAAAGCCCGCATCTTCACCCATTTATCTGCTCGAAATCATCATTTTCCACAATGGCATGTCACTTTATTCCTGGATATTAGATCTCCGTAATTCACACCGTGAGAAAAGATCTCTTCGATCGTCCGTGCTTCATATAGAATCCTCGATCGAAGATCCCCATTTGTTCAATCTATAAATCAACTCTTCATCTTTGTGGTAAAGCTTGATCCATGTTTGGTGTCTATTAACCCCTCAGACCCACTCTAGTCTCCATCCCTAGGTGACAGATTCGGTTTGAGAGGGTTTGCAGCGAGGAGGAACGCTTGAGGAAGCGATCCACTCCATCATCGGAGAGCTCCGCCGGTTGGTTCCTCCTTCTCAATTCTGATTGAGTCGAATCCTTATCATTCCCGTCCTAGGTATATCTTTATTCCTCTTTATCTTTTTATCCTTAAATTTCTAGTTTAATTATGTGTTTAATCACAATTTAGAAAAAAAACCCAAATCTCTAGAGTCTGTGTTCCAGGGCAATTCTTTGTGACCCAACCATTAATCTACCGCCATTTCATCTCATCATCTTCCCCATCGCGTTGTCCATCGATCGATCCATCCTTCCACCCTAGATCTATCATGGATCTTGGAGTCGAAGCTCCCTTTGTCGTCCTTCATCATAGCACCTTCTTCATTCCACCATCGAAGCAGGTCTCGACCCTTGGCAACCCATCTAGAGCCTCGTAGAGCACTTGGAATAGCTCCACTATATTTGGAGCTATCTGAATTCCTCAGTCATCCCTATCATCGTTGGAGACCCTCTGCACATGCAGAGGAGCACTAGGATGTCAAGGTCACTATCTGATCGAGGGGAGGACACCAGAGCAAGGAGAAAAGCCAAAACAAACGTCACCGACCTCCAGTTCTTCATAGGTTCTTCTAGGCACCCGCTCCACTGTCCAATCAAGAACGTGGCCTAGATTTAATCTGGGTCGTCTAATTTATTTGAAGCGGTTCCCAAGGAGAACCCTTGGATCATCCACGTGGCAGTAGCACAATGGTTGAATTAAAGTACAATAAGTGGTAATATTTGCATCCAAACCCCTCCGCATTTTTGTTATTTGAAAAAGGTCCTATAATTATTTCATTTAGTTGAAAACTTTTGGGACATTTTGCATATACCCTTGGTACTTTATGATATTGCATATTAGTCCAGTGTTAGGTCACCTATGTAGACCCCCACGTGAGGGATATTTTGCTGGCGTACCCCTAGAGATATTGTATTTAATATTTTGTCTATTAAAATCAAGTTGAAGTGTTAAAATTCTAGTTATTTTGCATGACTACCCCTAGAAGTTGTTTCATTTGCAAATACACCCCTGCTAGTTTGATTTAATTTTATTTTTACATTATTTTTTATTAAAAATATTAGTGCATAATTGGTCTCTTATTCACGCCACAAACATCAATTATCAATTTTTTTACTCTTACTATTTATTAACAAAAAACATTATTTTATTCCCTATTTGACTTTAAAATACAAACAAATTAGAAAACCTTTTTCTAAAAATTCCAAAAATTTTCTCCATTGTTTATTAGCTTATTTTACAACTATAGACCAAAAATCACAAAAAAATCTCAAAAGAAGCTATTAAAATTAACAAACCATTTCTAACCCTAAAAAAATATAAAATATTTTAAAAAATCCTAAAATTATTAGTTAATATCCCCTATTTTTATATATAATTATTTCTATCTATTAATTAGTTTTGAGAAATTTTGACCCCTTTTGTTATTTTTAAATCTCAAATCAATTCGACCTATTTTAAAAAGCAACACACAAAACAAAAAGTCGCAAAAAAAACTTCCAAAATAGGTATCTCCTCTATATATACTCAAAATTCACTAAAACTACCTTCGTTGTTCATAAATTTTAATTATCTATTTAATGATACAATTTGGAGTTGAGATGCAAAAGTTGGCTTTTCATCTTCTTGTATTGTATACATGTATAAAATATTCATTATATTTATTCTTTGAATTTTTATCATCTTTATATTTTCTTATACTTGTAAATATTATTAAAAATACATGTAAAAAATAAAAATTAAGTAAAATATTCAAAAATCTATTAAAATAAATAAAATATTAAAATATATAGAGGAACTATACCTATATAATACATATACATATTTATTTAAGTAAATAATAAATTCAGAAAAAAACTAAAAAAATATAAAAGTGTAATTACATAACTTATAAAAATATACATTAGGTAAATATAAAACTAAAATAAAAAAAACAAAAATAATTTTACTAAATACATGTATATATACCTATACATATTTATGTAAATATCAACCTCTAATAAATTAACTTGTAAACATAAATAAAAATCAAAATAAAATACTACATAAACTTACAAATATTTTTTATGTTTTAACCAAAAAATTATAAATTCATTTATTCTTTAATTTTTGGGTTGTCCACGTGGACCAACTAGAAGCCTTCCATAATTGACCTTGGGTCAACAACACCCCCGCCCACTCTTATTCCTATCATAGTCACGAGCACCCATATTCTCCCATTTCTCATGCAACCTCCATGCTCCCATTTTCCTCAAGCCTACCTCCATTCTTACCCTCCATCATCCCTAACCTTAGTCCATGCCTTATATCTCATGTACCACTCTCCTCCTACACACAATCTCTCCACCATTTTTCTTGCCCGAACTCCATCTATAAGTAACCCCCAATTCCATCTTTCTTGTTCGGATCCCCATTCTCACACGAAAGCCCTATAGGAATCCATATATGTCCTTATAGGTGTGGATAAGGCTGAGATTTGATGTCATACGCCATCGATGGAGCTCCATCAGTAAAGGCTTCCTGCTTCTTGACCCCGGTCAGGTAGAGCTAATAGCTATAGGTTTTATTCTTGTTTTTCATTCTGTCATCTTAGAATAGCTTTTAATTTCAACAATTAGTCATTAATGTAGTGTAATTTAGATAATTTAATTGTTTGGAGCTTTCAGCTCCAGCTCCGATTCACCGTGAACCCACTGGTAATCCGACTCACTCTTGCTCCCCTATCGTTCGTCACTTCTCCACAAGTTCCACTCTTTCCCCCCTTGATCCTACATGGATCAAGTGAATCCAAGCTACATCCTTCACATCCACTTGTAGCTATCTGCTCTCTCTCATTTCCACCTCATCAAGACACTTCTCAAGCCTCCAGTAGTTGCATACATTTTCCACGATTGTATTAGGCACTCGAGCAGTGAGGAAAAGGGTCAAATGATGAAGCTTCTTTGTATTGAAGCTTGGCAGCGACCATGTTCCTACCTATTCTTCCAAGTGTCTTATCCATCATTTGATTAGAAGTATCTCTCCAAGATTAGTAGCTGACGTTGTATCCCCCACATTCAGCTATCAGATCCACAATCGGATCTAATCTCGAGTGACTATCTACAAAGTGATATTCACCGCTCATTGCATGCAGCATGGCAACTGAACCACATTCCCTCGTCTCTTAGTATGTTGATTGTGGTAAATTGCATCTCTTGTCCCCCACTTATGTGTCTATTAATTGGTGTTTGTGTTTTTCATGTGTGTTGTAATATATTTGTAATATTTGCTTGCCAGGCCCAAAAATTTCTAATATTCATGTTTTGGTCCAAGCCATCACACCTTATGTGAGGCGGGAAATTTGCGAAGAAGCCCTTTCAGCTTCTTATATTTAATTTTAGTATAAATTATAAAATATAGTGTTAAACGTTTGGGATATTTTTACACAAACCCTCAGACTTTATTTTTCTTGCAAATATACCCATACTAGGTCTTTGTTTATTTTGTTGCATTTCTATTTTGTTTAAATATCTCTTGTGCTTGTAAAATCTTGGAAAAATCAAACTAAAAGCTTAATTTTATGCTTGTTCACAACATATTTTTATTTTAGCATTCTGCTTCATTTTTCTAGTTATCTAAAATCGTATAGGAGCTCTTTATTCTCTGTTTAGATACAAAAATACAAAAATATAAAACCCTATATAAAAATTATAAAAAAATATATATCTAATATTACTATATACATTAACTCCAAACCAAAAAATCAAAAAATATAAAAGAAAAACATTAAAAATTTAAGAATCTTATAAAGCTTGAAAAAATCATTAAAATTTCTACAAAAATACAAAAATATTAGTTTCTATTTCTTTTGTTTGTATTATATACTATATATTATAATTAGTTTTGGGCATTTTTGAAATTATTTATTTATTTTAAAACCCAAAACAATGCAACTTATCATTATAACTCACTATTTTATGTTTTAAATAAATTAACAATACCTAAAAATTAGAAAAAAATTACAAGAAAAATCAAATAACAAAGAACAATTATAAAAACACAAAAACATTTTATTTTGCAATTTTGAGTATATATAGTTGTATTTGTAAATATAAAACCCTATGTAGATTATATATACTACATATTACATATATACTTATAATAATAATTATTATTAAATTTAAATACCTACTACATCTTTAAAACCCTTAAAAAATAAAAAGGTATGTTCTTATATATTTTATATGTTTTAACTTTTTATTTTCTATATATATCATATATAAAATTTATAACATACATATTATATGGATATAAATACTTATTATATCTTCAAAAAGAAAAAGAAACTAAAAATTGCAAAATTAAAAAGAAATTAAATTTTAGACATTCTAAAAATATAAAAAATATAAAGTATAAAAAATCTGTAAAAATAAAATATAATTGAAAACTCACAAAATATCAAAATGAAAATAACTACAAAAAAAATTTTTATTTATTTTATAGACAATAATTAGCCAATCCCAGAGCTCTCTGTGTTTTGACCCTCTACATACTATACACTATGTACATATAATTGGTAGAATTAAAATAAATATGCTTTGACTCACACATTAGCATTGCGTAATCACATATTGTGGGTTGATTATTGATTTATCTAGTCGTTTGAGTACAGAGAGCCAAGAGAGGCGCTGATACAATGATTATCGGATCTGACTTGTCAGACATTGCATGCCCTCCACGCTAGGTACCTCATACTCCCAGATTATCACATGACACACCCTATAATTAATGTAAGAGATCCCTAAGTATGAGCAACGACATGAGTGATGAAACAAAATGAAGGACAAAAGTCGACTCATATTTTCTTAAGATAAAGCATATCGGAAGCAAGTCAAACACCCATATCGAGGTGGATGAGAAAATTAGAGATGTAAGAAAAGAAATGAAAGGAGTATATAAAACGATAAGAATATACAACACTTAAGAAAGTGGAAACTTTACCTTCTTGCCTGATCGTTGAGGAATAGACTTGAAGAGGTGCAATTAGATATCGGGGTCAACTAACGACAAAGACCGACTATGATCGACGTGGTGGGAATCCACAATGGTACCAAAACGGAAAGAAGCGAACTCATCAATGGAAGAAGTACGGTTAGGTCCAGCCTGGGAAGTCTTAGCTTTCTCTGCCCTCCGTGGTTAAATATCAATAGTGTAAATTTTGCTAATTTAATCAACACCTCGCCACACACAAGAAGAGGGAACATAGATGTCTATGCTTTTTGAGTCTTCCCCCTTGAATAGGATTTCTCAAGTCTCTGTATCATCCATGGTAAAAAAAACCTCTATGATCTTAGTATCTAGGTCTTAGTCCTTTGAGTTGGTTGACAAAGGTACACTCTCATCAGGGGTAGATCTCTGGGTGGCAGTAGGTGCAGTGATCATCTCAATACAAACATTCTCATTATGGGAATGAAAGTGTATCTCTCCAGATCCATAATCAATTACGGCCTTTGTAGTAGTGAGGAAATGTCAACTCAAGATGATTGGAGTGTTCTCCATGGAGGGGTGGTCTCCATGGGCACTACAACAAAGTCTACAATGTAGCTCATATCTTGGATCTGATTGACAATGTTTTCATGAATACCCTTTGGCCTCGTTATTGATCAGTCAACGAATTGAAAAATCATCATGGTTTCCTTGAGTGGCCCGAGACTGAGTTCCTCAACAAGTGAGGAGGGTATTATATTAATCGATGTGCCACTAACAAGGACAGTGTGATCAAAATGATGGTCAGAAATGGCACATCTAATGAAGGGTATACTAGTGTAACTTTTCTTATTAAGGAGGTGATGGGTGATGGCATGGGCAGCGGCCTTGGTCAGAATGTGATGCTTAGTATTGCGACGTCTTTTCTTTCTCCGGGGTGCAGGTGAAAAGTCCATGGCTTTGATGAAGTGGGGATATAATGATAGCCTAAATAGCATCCACCACTTTGGGGCCAGAAAATATTTTCTAATTTTTTTTATTTCTTCCTGATCAGGGAAGAGGTCAGAATCATCGCATACACAAAGGTGACTAGAAAGATGTACAAAGTCATCCTTTATTTGTAGGGTGGTGGGAATTGTGGTATGTGTTTGTTTGGGTAAAGGGGTTGGCATATGTGACCTCTCCTCACAATATGTCTTGGCTAGATGTCTCACATTATTTTTTTTAGAATTTTATATTTTACTCATTTTTTGTATTTTTGATGATGGCGACCTCCCATGGGCAGCCTCTCATGACTCTATCAAACCTGAAGGTGAGGCGAAAATGCAGATCTTATTTTGTTCAGTGAGGTTCTCTATCCTCTTCTGCATTTACTCCACTAACCAGGTCATGTAGTCAAGAGTGGGGTCTAAGGGAGAAAAATCCAACAACACAACATCAGGTGGGGATGATGGTGGGTAATGAGACTGTGGTAGTGAGGATGGTGGAGGTGGGTACTCAATATCCGGTTGTTGACATTGTGGGTGTACATGCTGCCCTAGTGGATATGGAAAGTCAATGTGTGTAGGTTGTCCATGCAACCATTCAAGAGGAGGGTCCATCTCAATAGGCATGTTTATTGGCATATATGTACAAAAAGAAAAATCTGGGATAAAATCGTCATGACAAAAAGGAGGCGCAATGATTGGAGCTGAATGAGAGAAATCCACAAAGTTTGAATAAAAGTTACTCCGATCAGCCATCTTGATTTTGAAGAGCAGGGCATCGGGGATATCATGATAGTCATGTCAAGATATGAACAGAAGAAGGTGCAAATGTACATAATGATCAAACATACACAAAACAAATACAAATCAAAACCCCTCGATTCACCTACTCAACATTGTGATGAACGTGAATGTTCAATATTTTACATTTTCTATTTTTATAGTTTAGGTGACAAAGAAGTTATTTACAAGCTCATAGGTGCAGTCTCCTAGAGTGGTTATGTCTGAGTCAGCGTATCACACCTACTTAGTTCACTGGACCACTCCGTCTAAGGTCGAAGGCAAGTGCTTTCAGCAATAACCGAGCCTAAGAGGCGATCTAAGCACTTAAGGCACAAGTCTAGTGTTGGGGGCTCTATTTCTTATTTGTACACGCCTCACTCAATATGGAGTGTACCTGCAACGATGAGGGGGTTACTCTCCCTAAAATAATGGTATTTGTCATTATATTTAGTTTTAGGGTCGAGTTCCATTAGCGGTCTGAATTTTATTGATTATCACTTTTTTGGTCTATTTGAAAAGGAAACATCCAACGAATTTTATAATTCTTTTTACTTCCTAAGTCTAAAAAATAGTGCAAGGAATTAAAAAAAGCTGATGCACGAAAATCAATAAATGCAAATGGTCGAGATAGGGATGTGATGAATCCACGATTCAAAAAACTTTATTCTTTTATTTTAGCGAAAATCCTTGGTAAAGCACCTATAAATATTTATTAATTATCAATATTTATCATTCATCATTGATTTATTACTAATGTATATTTATCATTCTTTTTAACAAAAACAAAATAATAGAGAAGAAAAGAAAAAGAAAAGAAGTAAAGAAGGATGTATTTATGGAATAAATGCAGACTGACCCGAGCCTCAAGATAGGGTCAAGACTTGACCTGATCGATCATGAATAAAGTAGGGGGAGATAGGGTTCATAACTTATAAAATCAAGAAAACCAATTCTCATTTGTATTTATTCATCACTTTTCACCTTATACATATTTTCATCTATTTTATTCATCAATAAACAACCTCAAAAAAATATTTTCTTCCTGAAAGTTGTGTGTAATAATTATATTAATTCATAAAAATATTAGAAAAATTATTTAACCAATAAATAAATAATTACAATGAACCTAAAAAGCCTAAAAGTCCAACTTTTCAAGCTCATAACTATTTATATAGAACTCCAAATTGGCCAAACTCACTTTTAAGCTTCGTTCTGCAACTAATACTATTTTTTAAAAATACTAAAAAATTGTGTAATAAATCGTGTGAGTTTTGGCATTTAGACCCCTTTGTATATTTGTATATTATTTATATACGACTTCTTTATTTTGTATTTATTTATTTGAAACACCAATTAACTTAATTATTTGTCTAAAATATTCCTATAAATCACTAAAAAAAGTATAACTTAAAAATAAATGTCAATAAATAACAACAAATCTTAAAATCTAAAATCCATAAAGCCTAAATTCCGAACCTCATAACTTGGTTGTATGAACTCCGATTGGGGTGTACTCACTTTTAAAGTTTGTTTTGTAAAATTATCAATCAAATAAAAAAGATTTCACTAAAATTAGAGTTAATATACAAAAAGTAGGTGTTGAATAAGATTTTTCACAGGTCTAGAGTAATCCACACTAGGCGGGATCACAATGTCGCTGAGGTGACCCGCGAGAAATCCTAATTATAACAACAATTAACCCACAATAAGTAAATCAAGCAATGAAAGTAAATGTACGGAGTTAAAATTTATTATAACTCTACAATAAGACGTGTATAGGTGCAAGTATGTGTAGAGGTCGAACACAGGGAGCAGAAAGGATAGATCGGGGCAAAATTGCTCAAAAGTGCGTGAATGTGATCAAGTGTCTACTATGCTATTTTTTGTGGGTTTTAAATTTTATATATTTTTTATTTAATTTTTAATTTTATATTTTTATATTTTGATTTTTAATTTTCTGATTTTATATTTTCTTTTTATATTTTATATTTTGTATAATATTTTTTCCCAATAATAGAATATACACAATATAAGAAATGAGAGGATAAAGGATTTGTAAAAATAGGTAAAAATATTCAAAAATTAGAAAATAAAGTGTTTTTGGCTTTTTTATATTTTTATAATGTTTTTATGATTTTTCTAGATTTTTCCTAATTTCTTGCTATTTTTTAAAGGTATAAATACTAGAAAACAGTGAACTAGGTTGCTGGCGGAAACTAAAATGAGGATGAAAAATACAAATGGTGTCCAAAAATTCTCAAATTAATTTTAATTGATATATAATGAATCAGAGAACATACAGAAACTGAAATTGCATTTTTAGGAATTTTTGTAGAATTTTTAAGATTTTTAGGAAGCTTTTTGGGGTTTTATAATTTGTAGGAGTTTTCTTTTGTATTTTTTAGTGATTTTTGGTCTGGAGCTAAAAGATACTAAAAGACACAAAATATATTTTTGTGGGAATTTTCTTGGGGTAGTTTTTATAATTTTTTTGTATTTTCTAATGCAAACAGTGTTGAAAATGAGTGTTTTTGAATTTTTATAAATTATAAAATGCAATAAAAATGAAAAATAAAAATATGACGTGAATCTACAATGCAAAAGGAGCTTATGACAATTTTTTGGTGATTTTTGGAATTTTATAGATGCATGCAATAAATAGAGACAACAACAAGAAACTACACTACTTGCAAGGGCATATATGTAATTAGACAGAAATCCAGGGGCAACTTGCAAATTTTACAAAAGTTTAAAACAACCAATGAATGATTCTATACTAATAAAATAATACAAATGTGGCGAGGAAGGTTTACGCAAAATACCCACACCCAAGGCGATCCGACAGTTACTGTAACTCTTCAAGAACAAGGGAGATCGACGGTCCAGAGGAGCGCAGCAAGAACCGGGGAAGAAGAACGGGTGGCTGAGCTTCCTTCGATGACTACCACTTCCCCCAGGCATTCACGACTCCTCCAAAATGCCCAGAAGGATTCTGGACGCCTTCCCTAGCGACTGGCGGCTTCAAAATGGCGGTTGGACCGCCGGAGCACCACCACGACAATGAAGATGGGGAAGAGCTCCAGGAGTTCGGCTCTCGTAAAAAACGACCCCAACCGGGGTCCTTCGCACCTGGGACCTGAAAATAGAGCGCAAAGCAACAGTAGGGGGTTCCAGGGCCAACAAAAAGGGGTGGATGGTGGCGTGGAATGATGAAAGTGGCAGGAGTTCGTTGAACGCCGGCTAGGTGTTTGAGGATGGGAACTAAGCCAATGATGCGATTTTATGCGAAGAAAAATGCATGAAACAGACGCTAGGGGCTACAGCTACGCAATAAGCAAGGAAAAACAAGAAGAAAACGGCCTCGAAATCGAGTTGCCTGAGATGGGGTACCTCACGGCCAAGCTTGACCGGAGATGGGTGGAGACGCCTCCGCACCGCTCCTCTCCTCCTAACGGCGAGGTGAGGTTGCTGTCACCTCCCTCTAACCTCAGCACATGAAAGAAGGGAGGAAGAAGGGGCAAAAGGGGTTCAAGGCACCAAGGAGGGAGACGGGTGCGTTTTGAACATTGGTGAACAGACGTGAAGATCGAGCGTTCTGGAGCGCTACAGTGATCCACAGATCGAGATAGACCCCCGCTGTGTATCGCTGATACTAGGGGAAGAAAAGCCTAGAAGAAAGTTATGCGAAACGATGCAAGACGGCTCCTCGAAAAAATATCGAAAATGGTCAAAAACAGCAGGTCTGACAAGGTCCAGACCTCGGTCAGAGAGTTGACCGAGGTCAACCAAGGAAGACATCTAGTTGGTCCACGTGGACCAACCAGAAAATTCCTTGGAAAAAATCCTTGTAAAGTCATTTAAAATAGCAAATGAATTAATTAATTTTTAATTATAAAATAAGAAATGTTTATTATTTTATGAGTTATTTTATGGTGATTTTTATTTATTTTTATGAAGTGTATTTTTACAGGTTACAATTTATAGCCTATATAGGTATATTATCTATGTATTTTACTCTTTTATTTTTATTTTGTGTATTTTAATTTATTTAATTTTGCTTATTATTTTATATATGTGTAAAATACTTTTATATACATAAATATATTTTTATTTGATTTTTCTGAGGTATTTTATACACTTAATAAAATTAAACGTGTTAAAACTATAGGTATAGATACAGGTGTTAGACCTATGAATTCTATTTACAAGTATTTTTATTTTGACTTTCATTTAGGTTTTATTCTGATTTTAATATACAAATATATTAAAAGTAATATTTACAAAATTATAAAAATATAAAAATATACAAATAATGAATAAATAATAAATAGAATATTTTAACTAGTACAAGTATACAATGAGGGTCCAAAACTCAACTTTCAAACCGTAGCTCTGCCAAATGTGAGACTACCGCCATTAAATAGCGTATTTTATTCTATATCAATTAAAGGTGAGTTTGATGCATTTGGAGTTGTCATTTGTGAGATATGGATATGGGAAGTTAGGATTCTGGATTTTTATTCAGATCATAACTTTTTATTTGTATATTATTTTTTAGTGAAATCAATTTTGTATTTTTCTTTATTAAATTATCTACAACTTTCATGTACAAAGTTTCTTTATTTGATGTATAAAAAGTGGAAGCAAAAATAGGTCCCAAAATGAATAAAGAATTAATGGAATGAATATGTATTTATACTGTATTTGACCCTTATCTCCCCCTACTTTATTCCTTGTCGACCTATTCATCAAGATGCCTAGGTCTCGGGGTTTCGGGTCATAAAATATTTACAATATTTTATTCTTTTTCTTTTCTTTTCTTTATTCTATAATTTTGGCTTTAAAAACCGCATTTTATACAATATTTACACACATATGCATGAATGCTAAAATGCCTATATTAAGCTTATTTACATGCATTTACTAGGGTTTTTAAGGCCAAAATGATAGAATAAAGATGATGAAACGTAGATTCATCAGTAGGTTTTGGGACCCTATTGGTATACGTGTATATATGTATTTATTGTATATATTATTATTTATTTATTTTCTTATACTTGTGCACATGTTGTATTTTCAAATGTTTTTATATATTTATTTTATTTATATAAAAGGATAATAAAAACAATAAAATCGGAAAATAATCAAAAAGAAAATAAAGTATTTATTGTTAAGGTATTTTATACCTATTAATCCGGGTTTTTATTTATTTTACCTTATTTAATTAATTTATTTAGTTTATTAAAAATCACAATGAAATTATTTATTAATTTATAAGCATTATTTAATTTAATTATTTTCTAAATTTAAAGTCATTTCCTAGTTTATTTTAATTATTCCTTATTTAATTTACTATTTCATCTTTTCCTTATTTTGTCTTTCCCCCTTAACCCAAATAATCTACTCAACCGAGCATTTTCTCCGAATTCTCTAAATCGGGTCTGTGATCTTATTGACTTGATTTTTTCACAAAATTGAAGATCAAATATCCTGCATTTTGGTCCAATCAAATCCTGAATTTTCAACATCGTTTTGTGCATCATAATTTCGTTTGAAAATTGGTGTTTCCCACCCTTTAGATAACCTTGGAGCTTCTTCCTCTCCCCATCTTTGGCAATTTCCCCCATTTCGGTTCGCTCCATTTGATCTCGAGTGATAATGGATTGATTATGCAGCGAGGAGAGGTGATCTGGTGATCCGTTGCCATGCTTCTCCTTCGATGAGCCAAGCCTCCGCTTGTAGCCGCCGCGTCGAGGAAAAGACCCGAAGCTCCTACAAGCTTTAGCCCAGTGATGAATCCTCATTCATCACTCTTTATTCTTTTATTTTAGCTACTTATCTTGGTAAAGCATCATGCATATAGTTGTAAATAGAATAAATTAGTAATAAGCATGCATTTGTTAATAATTAATAATTAGCATGTATTTGCGCAAAAAATAAAGAATAAAGAATAAAAGAAAAAGAAGGAAATATATAGAATAAATATTGAGTGACTTGAACCCAAGAGAGGGTATAGAATGGACCTGATCGCCAAATAAAATATGTAGAGAGAGATAGGGCCACTCTACCTTATACATATTTATCACTTATGTATTTAATTTATTTTTACAAAAATAAAAATAAAAAGGTGTTTTTATCCCTTTGTATATATTCCTAAAATAAAAATAAAAATTAGAAAATAAAATAAAAATAAAAATAAAATTCTCTCCCTACAACCTTGTACATAATACTTGTAAATATGTATCATTATGTATTTATTTTATACTTGTAAATAACTAATAAAAATAAAATAAAAATTATTTTAGACTCCAAATTTTATGTTGTAAATAAATAAAATATTAAATTGGGGTATTTGTGCAAAAATAAGAAAACAAAAATAATTGTATAAAATACATAGGTATTTTATACCTCTATATAATATAATATACTGTATATATAATAAATTGTTTTTTATAAAAATAATTAAAAATCATATAAAAATCCCTTGAAAATTTAGGAACATTTTTCATTTTACTTATTTTTTAATTTAAAATCATTTATTAATTTTTATCTATTTATTTTTGCATTTTTCTGCTATTTTGTCGTCTAGCCTATTTTGTCTTTTCTTCTGCCGCATCTGATTGGGCCACGTCGGAGTCGTTGACCTCGGTCAACAGTCCCACTTGGACCACATTTCTACGCGGACTCGGTTTCACACGATTTCTCTTAATTTGTATGGCTCGATCTGACCACCATTCCCTCCAACTCACTACTTCGATTACCGAGGGACGATCCATGATACACGCCCGATGATTCCGTTAGGGATCCGTCCCTCAGTTCGCGCGCCCTTACTCTACACTTTTTGGACCCTGCAGAGTATAAAATCTCCTGGAGCCGCATCTTCTTCCTCATCTTTGGCCACCCCCTCGTCTCCAGTGACCTCCACCTCGACCCATGAGTGACATCGTGCGATTGAGCTTGTTGTAGATAGGATTCGAGCCTGGAAGCCTTAGGTCTGACGAACACTTCGTCGTGCTCTGTTGTGAGGAGAGACCAGCCTCTGAACCCGTCGAACCATCGAGGCGAAGACCCCCGGAGGTCCCTAACCTTCAACCAAGACGACTCCATTCACCAGGTAGCTTAGATTACTTCTTGTTTGCTTTTGATTCTAGATTTCTGAGTTTGGGTTATCTCGTGTTCATCGACCCCGTTCACCGTGATCGAATTCCCCATTTGCTATCCCGGCGATCCTATCACCATCGCCAATCTTCTCTACATCTTCTACACCCTTCCGTTCACCTCGTTCGCCCAGGAATGAGCTTCCAGGTCCTCCTTCGCCGTCGCTTCACCGGAGGGCTACGCCCTGCCTCATCTGCCACCCATCTCGCGCACTAACGCGTCGAGACACTTTGCCCTCGACCCAGTAGCTTATCTGTGCATGTTTAGCATCGAAAGAACCTCATATGGAGGTTCGGATTTCAGAGCACAACAACTCCAGGTACCCCAGCGTCGCCGGGCCGTTCCCAAAGGTCCCGGCCTCATCGGAGCATCGTCATCGCTGCGGATCATCGCTAGAAGCATTTCCCTTATCCTAGCTGCCTCGGAGGACATCTCGATAGCACATAGCAGCCGGTCGAAGCTTGCCGGAGGCGAGTTCTTCGTCGTTCATCCAGGAGTCATCCCTGTCGTTGGGTCAAGGCTTCCCCTAGTTCCAATCGTTGTCGTCCATCCTCCGAGGAGTCTTGATCGTCTGATCCATCTGAGGATCAACTCTCAGCTGTTCATTGTGAAACTGGTGTCCCCCGCACTCAGCCGTCCAATCATAAGTGGATGCTGTTGATCATTAAATCGTCAATAAAGAAGTGTATTTGTACTTAGGCCCTCCTACCTATTTACATTTCCGTATCAGTCCTGTAATATTTTCGGCAACTATTTTTATTTTGGATATTTTGCACCTAAGACCTTATGCTTTACTATTTGCATTCTAGTCCTTCCGTCTGTATAGCACGTGGTCAGCCACGTGACTTTGGGATATTTGCATGTTTCTACATGGACTTCATTGCTGTTATTGAATGAATTTTTATTAATAGAATTTGCAATTATACCCCTATGTGCCTGATTCACGTGCCGCCCACGTGCGGATTTGGTTGTTTTGCAAATTGAGCCCTAAACTATTTCCACGTGTTACTTTTTGGCTGATAACTTTTCAATAATTACATATTGGTCCTTTTGTGCTGTGTCATTTGTGTTGGATTAAATAAATAGCAAATATTGTCCAAAATTCATGAAATTTTGATACATGGCTTCTGCCATGGTGTAGGAATTTCTTTGAATTTTTGGTTTTATTTTGTTTCCATTTAGCATTTTTAAAAATTCAAATCTATAAAAATTGTCTCTGTCTGTTTTAAAAAAAATCCATTAAAAATATTAAAAACCCTTGAAAAATTTTGAAAAAAATCATTGTTTGCTTGTTTTGAGTTGTTTTTATTTCGGTTCAATTTTTTGTTGTAATTCCATCTATAAAAACCATAAAAAATGAAAAAGACTACAAACCTTAGAAAAATTATTAAAATTTCATAAAAATTTAAAAATGTGTTTTCTTCTTCTGTAGTAAGATTTTTACTTGTAGTTTCACATAAAATTGCCTCTTGAATTTTATAGGAATTTTAAGTAATTTTAACTTGCCTTTAGAATCTAGCAATACACTCCTTATCATTTTTGGCCTTATTTGATTTTTAGAAAATTAATTAAAAATTAGAAAAATCTTAGAAAATTAACAAAAACATTTGAATATTTTAAAAACTCAAAAATATTATTATTTGAATTTTCTGAGTGTTTTTTGATGCTTTAAATAATTGTTGAATTGTGAATTTTTGAGTCCTTTTATCCTTTTTCTTAATATAAAAAATCATATTTTTTTTTGAAAAATTTCAAATCCACCAATTTCTTTTATTTTCTTGGATTCATGAATACTTTGTAGCGTTAGCATCACGTGCTCCTTGTGTTCGAAACTGGTAGCTATACCAGGTAAAATAAATTAGCGAGACCACTATCTTTGTTTGATTGATTTTTATTTTGGTGGTCTTCTTCTTCTTGATTGAGTCGATCCGAGTGGTTGAGGTCGCAACGACCATTGATACCTTTTTCCCTTAGTTGCTTGGGATTTTCGGTCCATCAGATTGGCGTCGTTGCCGGGGAGCACAGCTTAGTAGTCGGTTTTCCCTTTTTCGGCTTTGATTTTTATTTCTTTTTTTCTTCTTTTATTTTATTTTCTTTTATTTGATTTTATTTTATTTTCGATTTTGTTTTTGTTTTGTTTTGTTTTATTTGTTTTTATTTTACATTTATTTTCTTTTTATTTTATTTCTCTATTTTTATAATAACTGTAGACTGACACAATTTTTGTTCTGCTTTTCTTGCTAGGGCCCGACGAGCGAGGGTGGCTATCTTCAGAGAGCCAAGGCACCCACATGACTTGGAGGCGGCTCGTTTCTGCATCGAGCTGCAGGAGAGCGTTGGAGAGGAGGAGCAGAAGTTCGGGAGCCGTAGTTTAGTTTTAGACTTAGTTTATTTCTGCATACTGATATTGTTGTAATAATGCAGGACATACTCTCAGACTTGGTGGTTATTTCAAGGTCTGTTTTGGGGGACCTCACCGTCGATTTTCGTCGAATTTGATTTTTGACGGTTTTTATTTTCTTTTTGATTCTCGAAGGTTTTGGCCATTAGACTTAGAATTTTTGCTCTACTTGTGACGTAATTACTTAAGGCCCAACCCTAATTACATATATGTTCCTATAGATTGTAATTGGACCTTATTAATTAATTCACAAATAAAAAGTTAACCTGGTCACCTTAAAGGTCACGTGCCGCTAGAGGCCGTATACAGCGCTGGCAGGATCCGTTATGGCGAACACCGATCGGCATCAGAGATCGGACCCTGACCCCTCTTGTTGACCCGTTAGCTACAGTTCTTTGCGAGTAGAAATTATTTGTCTAAGGACGATTTCTTCTTGCATCATATAGATAGGTTTATTTCTGCATTTTAATTTACACGCGGATCACTTTGCATGTAGAGAGCTGGAGTCAGGTACGCATATCTTACTCTGCATGCATCATCATGTTTAGTCACGCATTTGCTTTTTCGCTTTCTCCCCCTGTTTTTGGACTTAAAATAACCAGGAGAACCAAAATATTCATTAGGCATTGTTTTATTTGAAAAATACCTAAAACGAAAAATCATAAAATTGGGATGTTTAAGCATACTTGACCCTAAAAGACACTTCACCTAAAAATCTGTCTTGGAAGAGTAATCCCCTCATTGTATGGTTTGGATGAGCAAGAGAGTGACCCACACACTAGGCTAGAGCCACATCCGACCTCTCTTCATACTACTGGTTTTGGGTTTGTCAAGGATCGTTGCGGTCTCCGGTAAAGTGGGCCGCAATATCCTAAACAGAGCGAGTCGATCGGGTTGCTGGTAAACAGTCCGCGACTTGTACTGGCTGGGAATGATCTAACCTTGGATTGGTATAGTCTCCTGGGAGTGTTGGATTCCCAACAGCTCGCTTAATCGCTCTGAAAGACTGTTTGATCACCTAATAAAATTGACAAGATAAAAGACCAAACCTTTATGGTCATCAGCTCTGAGTGTGTATGTGAATCAGGGTTTTTCTTGACTAATCTTGTGTACTTTCCCAGATCTCATCCGTCTCTACTCGCCACATCAAGATGATGGGTCGGAGGTTCCTTAGGCAGCCTCTGGGTGCACCACTTTCGAGCACTCCAGCCCGCTCATCTATGTTGGTTCGTGAGAGCCGAGACCTGCTCTCCGAACCTGAGTTTGACTCCGCCTTGTTCCCCCTCGACCACCCTTCAACCAGTCCTGAGGTGCCCGAGCAGAGACCGCAGCAGACAGTTGATTTATCGACACTTGAGTTTGGTTATTTTTCCTTTGTAGAGACCATAGCCAGCAGTGAGGAGCGCACCGATGGACCCAACGGGACTCAGACGTACGTATTAGATCAGGGTGCCATCAACAACACCCTGTTAGCCTCCCAGGAGACCATGCAGCATCAGATCAGGGATCATGGGGCTTTCATGATGGATATGCGTTGGGAGATGGAGTAGATGCAAGCCGACAGAGAGCAGTACAGAGCCGCTGAAGGAGGAGGAGGAGATATTCCCGATGATAGAGAGCCAGCACAGCCAGAACCTTCACGACCGATGAGGGAGTTACACAACCCTGGTGCAATTCTAACCCATAGATGGATAGTGCTACCAGCCATTTTGGGAGATTTCAAGCTCCCACCTCAGACGTCTCATCTTCTACCCCGCTTCCATGGACTCGCCACAGAGGAGCCACACCTCCATCTTCAAGAGTTCGAGATGATCTGTAGTACTGCCCACAATCATCTCGTGGACGAGGACACCATCAAGATGATGGCCTTTCCATTCTCCCTTTTAGACAGAGCAACTAACTGGCTGAAACACCTAGGGAGATTTGTCACAACATGGGAACAACTACGGAATGAGTACTTGAACAAGTACCATCCACTCGACTGGACGAATACAGCTAGGGCCCTGATCAACAACTTTCCATGCTCCCCAACGTGCAATTTCATGAGGCATGGGACTGATTTAGGAGCTCACAAACCGGTGTCCCCACCATGATATATCCAAGCCCAACCTTGTCCAGAGTTTCTTCTGCGGGCTTACACTAGAGTTGCAGGGGCTAGTCAATGCATCTTGTGGGGGTTCCTATTTTGCCAAGGATGAGGATCAGGTCTGGGCCATCTACGAGGAGATGGCCGAGAACTACACGGTGATGTCCCAAACTCGATTGTATATGCAGGGGAAGCCCACACCACAGGATGTGTCCTATCAGAGAATAACACAGGTTGATGCAGGTCCATCTACATCATCAGTAGCCGCAACACAGGCAGAGTCGACGGTCACTGATATGGGTATTATCAGCAAAAAGTTGGACCGCATCAAGCTGATTGAGAAGAAGCAGTGCAAGGATATGACGCAGATCGATCAGATGGCACAGATGCTGAGTGACCTGAAGAACCAGATCATGTGTCTCCAGGAGGCACATACGGCTTCTCAGCCCCGTCCCAGGTCACAGGCAGATCCAAGCAGCAGCAACAGCTCGACCCAACCCTTTGCTCATTACCGACAGGTGCACCACATACAGGCGGAGCCATTCCAGCAGTAGCAGCAGCATTGTGTCCAGCCACCACCATCTCAGGATAGCCAGATGGTGGTTTACCAGCTGGATAAGCCCATGGCGTTTCTTCCCCCACCCACTTACGATCAGGAGCCGTTGATGGACTTCAACGGGATTTGGTATGACCGACCTCAGCCTGGGATCGAACGAGACCATCCTGGATTCTGATGGTCGATCGGAGGTACCAGTTCCTAGCAGCAGCCTCCAGTTCAGGATGGTCAGTTCAGCCAGCAGCAACAGCAACCCCAGTTCCCACCACAGCCACATCCACCTTACCAGCAGCATGGTCCTCGTCCCTATCAGCAGGGATAGTCATGGAGGTAGCAGCAGCAACCTCAACAGTATCATCCCCAGTATCCCTCTCACTGTCAACAGCAACAACCTCACTTTCAGAGAGGCCACCCATCCGGTTCTCATAGGCCCGCATATGAGAACCCATCTTTAGATGATCTAGCCCGCCTCATCTCCGAGCAGCAGGCTACCTTTAGGCGAGAGATGGATGAGTTCCGTCAGGAGATGAGAGAGATAGTGAAGGGCAAGGCCGCCATACCCGCCCATAAAGCCAAACCCGAACAACCTCAAGAGGAAATCTGAGCAGTTAGAGTTTACAAAGGTTACCACTCCTAGTGATTCACTTGGTGATATTTCTGCATACACTTTTGATGTTGACTTTGTTACACTTAGGAGTGGTAGGATGCCAGCCGGCGGTGCCTCGTCTGAGCGACGACCACATGCATATCCAGGAGTGCTAGACGAGAAGGTGAGCGGTGCTGATCCCCTTTGTGATGATGATGATGATGACGGTGGTGATGACGCCACCAAGGATGTTGATCCAGCTGATGGTACTGAGGCCACCATTTCTATTCCTGTTGCATTTCCTTCTGTTGTATCTCAAGACTTTTCTGGTAATAAAGGAAAGGGTTCTTCATTTGTGAGTCCATCTGTGTTACTTGGAGATGTTTGTATGGATTATACTTTGTCACAACAGTAGGGACCCGACCCTAGCCCTCCATCTGGGGAGGTCCCAGCCATCCCCTTTCCCCAAGCACTCCGCTTGGCTAATGGGACTAAAAAAGAAAACCCCAAAAAATCATAGTAGCTAGAGTTCAGCCAGCAGATGATAGACATATTTCAGATACAACTGACTCTACAGGAGGCCTTGGAGAACATCCTCCTCTTCTAGAGGAACCTTAGAGAGAGGACAACCATTCGCAGAAAGAGGAGGAACCACCACTCAGAGATCCATGTGCTCACTCGTGCCACCTGCTTTGCCAGAACCGTTTGCCAGCCAAGGGGCCAGATGCAGGAGCTCCCTATGTCAGATGCCACATTCATGAATAGAGGTTCGATCGGACGCTATTAGACAACGACTCTTCTATCAATCTACTTCCGACAGCCTTACTTGACCGGTTCGAGTTTGGTCCTCTTCGACAGAATAGTACAGTCCTTCAGTTTGCTGATCGATCTGTCAAGAGGCTGAAGGGGTTGCTGAACGATGTGGTCGTCACAATTTAGGGCCTGAAATTCCCCATGGACTTCATTGTGTTGGACATGGATATTCCTGAGCCTGTGACCGATACCGCCATCATTTTAGGATGCCTGTTCTTGGCCACAGCCAAGGCAGTGTCTGATCATGATAGAGGGAAGGTGTACTTTTACGTCGAGGGTGAGAGTATACAAATAGAGACGACCGATGAGACTAGAGTGTGAGAATCAGCTTGCTCAGAGCCGCTCACAGATTCAAAGCAGATGACAAAGGCAAAGCGAGACGTCCACCAGGAGTGCGATTTTGTGATTATAGATGATGAAGCAGCTTGGTCAAACCCAGTTTTACGAGCCATCATCTCACCTCCAAATCCCGCTGATGCACAAATTCTAGTAGAGGAGAGCTTAGAGAGCGCATTCTTGGTACATGACACCTTTTAGGCAGCAGATCGCATTCTGGATAGAGAGGTAGTTGATTTATCTTTTGATTTGGATTCAGATCCCTCAGAGTCAGATATTGATTGGGCAGAGTTCGATGATATGATTCCATGTCTGATTTCCACAGAGCCAGCAACTAGGGTGGATACTAATCCCATTCAGAGCAAGGACACACCAGCAGAGCAGTCTTCACCAGATTTACAGATTCAGCGAGAGTTCTCCAATGAAAATTTGGCTGCGTTCACTCAGACCTTTCAGAGACCAGATCCGCCATCTCCCAGTTGTCCAGAACTGAAGCCCTTGCCGCAGTAGCGAAGTATAGGTTCCTTGCAGGCGACATGAGATGCACCTAGTCATTATCTCAGCAGATTTGACGGGAGAGCAAGAATCTCTTTTGATGGAGGTTCTTGAAAAGAACGACAAGGAAATAGGATGGAGCGTAGCCGATCTCCAGGGGATAAGTCCGACCTTATGCTCCCACCATATCTATCTCAAAGAGGACGCCAAGCCATCGCGTGAGTTCTACCGGCGACTGAACCCAAATCTTCGAGAGGTTGTCGTGAAGGAAATCTCGAAATGGTGGAGCACCGATTTTATCTACCCCATCTCCAACTCCAAGTGGGTTAGTCCATTACATGTGGTGACCAAGAAGACGGGCATCACTACAGTTGTGAGTGAGTCTGGAGAGGAGATCGCTACCTGGGTACCCACTTCTTGGAGGGTCTGTGTGGACTACAGATGATTGAACCAAGCAACCAAGAAGGATCATTTCCTCTTGCCTTTTATTGATCAGATTATAGAGAGGCTAGCTGGGAAGAGTCATTACTGCTTTATTGATGGGTACTCCGGATACAATCTGGTGGCCATTGTGTTAGAAGACCAGGACACGACCACATTAACCTATCCCTTTGGGACATATGCTTTCAGATGGATGCCCTTTGGTATATGTAACGCCCTGGCGACATTCCAAAGGTGCATGTTATCCATCTTCTCAGACATGGTGGGTGAGTGCTTGGAGGTCTTCATGGATGACTTTTCGGTCTATGGCGATGGGTTTGATGCTTGTCTTGACTGCCTAGACCGCATCCTTCAGCGATACATCGAGGTCCATCTTATGCTATCTTGGGAGAAGAGTCACTTCATGGTGACTCAAGGGACGGTGCTTGGCCATATCATCTCTAATAGGGGCATGGAGGTTGATCCGACCAAGGTGGATATCATTAGGAAACTCAGTCCATCGTCCAACCTGCGACAGTTACGGTCTTTTCTGGGGCACTTCGGTTTCTACCGACGTTTCATTCATGATTTCAACATGATTGCCCGATCGTTGACTGATTTGCTGACAAAAGACACCGAGTTCATTGTGGATGATAAGTGTCTTACGTCCTTTGAGACTGTCAAGAGTCTAGTTGTTGCGGCTCCTGTCCTCCAGCTTCCTGATTGGTCTCTCCCATTCGAGATCATGACGGATGCCTCTGATTTTGCCATAGGGACCGAGCTGGTACAGAGGAGGGATGGAGTAACATTTGCCATTCACTACGCTAGCTGCACATTGGATGCCGCCAAACAGAACTACACTATTACTGAGAAGGAGATGCTAGTCGTAGTCTTTGCCCTAGATAAGTTCAGATCATACATCATTGGATCTAAGGTGACTATCTTTACAGACCTTACCGCCATCAGGTACCTCATGGCAAAGAAGGATCCCAATGCGAGACTGACCAGATGGATCCTTCTACTTTAGGAGTTTGATATTGAAATTAAGGATAAGCCTGGAGTCAAGAATGTAGTGGTGGATCATCTCTCCCGATTAGAGCATCTTGAGGATTCTGAGCAGATTGACCCTATTTCTGAGACCTTCCCACATGAGGCGATCCTTGTTATTGCCTCTCTCCCTTGGAACACCGACATTGTGAACTATCTTGTTGCCGAGAAAGTTCCACAAGGTTGGCCCAGGCAGCAGCTTGAGACCTTCCTCGCGAAGGCCACGTTCTACCATTGGTAGGATCCCGTCCTTTATCATGAAGGAGGGGATAGTGTCTAGCGTCGGTGCATTCCTCAGGAGGAGCACCATAGCGTCCTCACTTACTACCACAAGCTTGAGGCAGGAGGACATCACTCTAGGAGGAGAACGACATAGAAAGTGCTCCAATCCAGCATATGGTGGCCTACCCTCTTCAAGGATTCTGATGAAATCATGAAGAGGTGTACTGACTGTCAGAGGATGGGCACTTGTGGACAACGTGATATGATGCCGATGCAACCCATTCATTTCTGTGAGGTTTTTGACGCATGGGTGACTCGAAATCTCACGATTGGGTTAAGGTGTAAATAATCAGGTCATTGCGACCCGAATCGCGAGGCTAAGTCGATCAAGAAAACAAAGACCACCAAGTATTAAAATCAACAAATCAAGTTAAATAGCGGTGTCGCTATTTTATTTTACTTGGTATACCTACCATGGTCGAACATAAGGAGCACGAAACGCGTGGGCTACGAAGTAGTCGAGACTCAAAAATAAAAAGAAATAAACTATTTTTGGTGGATTTTTGGTTTTTCAAAATTTTTTGTAATTTTTAATTTAAGAAAAAGGTGTAAAAGAAATGAAAAAGTCACAACCAAGCAATTATTTAAGGCATCAAATATGGTCAGAAAATTAAAATTAAAATATTTTTGGGTTTTGCAAATATTCAAGTGTTTTTAATATTTTTCTTAGATTTTTCTGATTTTAGGTAATTTTCTAAAAATGAAACAATGTTAAAAATCAAAGAGGCTGTGCAGTCAGAATCTAAAGGCACTTTAAAAATATATGCGAAACAATAAAGCGGCGACACTAAGAAGCTCAGGAGATCCACCCTCCTGCCTTGGCGGGCAATGCTGTGATGATAGCGGGTGTGAGGGCTTGTCAACTGAGAGCCGAGATGTGTACTTTCGCGAATCGGGAAGGTGGCAGGGTTAGACTGGAAGGATTGAGAATCTCGAAAACATCACAGCGCAAAAGCAGACCTTTTCCTACGTCAGAGTAGACTTGCTTCTTCCTCGCTCTCAGAGCCTTCGGGAGGCTTTGGTCTAGCTTCGCAGCCCTTTCCTCTCCCTTCTCGGGAGGCTTTGGTCTAGCTTCGCAGCTAAGAATTAAGCTGATTCAGATGTACCCGCACTCCTGCGATCTGCCTGATTTTTCCATTCTATAAATATGTTAGTAAAAAAGAGCTTGGATTCTTCGAAAGCATTATAAGCTCAGACTCAGAAGTGGGATCAGAAGCTACCTTAGGGGCGGGGATCTCCTCTTTATCTGTAGGAAGAGAACTAGCTTGGCTCGCAGGGCCAAAACATAGTATGATTAGCTGCCAATCCCGAGTTGCATATATAGAGGGCCCTATAGTGACCTTGGTCTCGAAGAGGCGGGCAGAAAGTCCTCTTCAGGGTCAAACTGTGGAATTAGCCGGAAGAAGCGCGCTCTGACTCTCCTACTAGATATTGGACGGGAGGGTGCCCACTCCTGAAAGAAGGGGAAGCCCACTTTACAGGGGCTCGGTCAGTCTAAGATCTATGTCGGGGGGAAGTGAAATGCCTAGTCAGAAGAGGGGATCAGAGATCAGCGAAAGAGGCGTCACTCGTCGGGGGGAAAGAGAGAAATTCCCACGCTCTTGACTGGAAGATCACTACTCGAATATGACACTGCGAAAACAAGTCAACCCCGTCACCATATGCTACTGACCTGCCTTCAAACCTCTTCTTTCTACGGTTGCCCATCATCTCCTCAATCAGTGACAGCTGAACAACAAGCGCAAGAGCTCTAACTATCCAAGAAGACCAAGAAGCGAGTTATTTATACCAAGCATTCTTCTTATGGCTAGATCCAATCTCCGTTAGGAGGTCAGACGACATTTCACGTTCTGTTAGTCGGAAGGGAGGATTAGGGAAATCCTATTGATTGCCACTTTCTCCAGACCCTCAGGAAAAGCATGAAAAAAGGCTCGAATGGGAGTTCTAGTTAAAGCCCTCCGTCACCCTCCCCAGTAGTCCATTCCCGATAGAAAGAGCGATCCGACTCATATGGTGCCTCGACCATAAGTCACCAAGCGAAGAAGCATGACCTGACCTCCTCAGATCGCTTCGACAGCCTAAAGCCTTAGCGCAAGGGGCTATCTCACTTTGCAGACTATCTCTAAAAGGTTTGGCGGGGGTCGAGCGAGGTTTTAAAGCAAGCACCGCAGGCGAATAGGAGTAAGCAAGGATGAGAGACAAGGACCCAAGGGAGACTCTTTCCGGTGGGGTGCCTCACTTGTTTTGCGTCACCCTTTCATAAATCAACCACATTCCCAAACAAGCAGAGCTCATCTACAGGAAGTGCTTAGCAGGTCCACGCACCTTTTTCTTTTTTCAAGGAGTCCACGCACCTTTCGCTGCCTGTAATTTTCTAGCAACAAATTTATTATAAACTAGAAATAAAAATCTAACTAAAGAAACTGAAATTGCACTTTTTAATTTTTTAATAATTTTAGTGATTTTTCTAAGTTTTTTAGTGTTTTTGAATTTTTAGGTTTTTATAAATCCAAATGCAACAAAAATTGGATTGAATCAAAAGCACAACAAAACAAGCAAATAATATTTTTTTTAGATTTTTTAGAGTGTTTTTTATATTTTTAGTTAATTTTACAAATTAGACATAAGCAAAATTTATGTTTTTTCAATTTTTAAAAATAACAAACGAAATAAAACGAGCCCAAAAATTCATAGAAATTTTTCCACTATGGTAGGAGCCACGTGTCGAAATTTCATGAAGTTTGGACGAAATTTGCTATTTATTTTAACCAATAAAAGACACATAGCACACATGGACCTATATGCAAGAAAAATAAGTTCCAGGGACTTAATGATAACACGCGTCAAAAGCCTAGGGGGCCACTTGCAATTTTCACACAATTTTAACAAATGTCCAAAACAATCACGCACAGAGGTATAAGTGCAAATATGAAAACTAAAATATCAAATCGTAACATCAATTAAGTTCCAGGTCATACATGCAAATATACCAAAAATACACGTGACGATGCACGCGTAACCATACAGGAAGGACCAACATGTAAATACTAAAAACAATAAGGGCTCAAATGCAAATAGCCCATAGTATACAATTTATTTTACAGACTAAACGAGAAATAATGTAAAGGTAGGGGTATGGGAGCAAATTACCCAAGCAGGGCGTGCAGCTCACGTGGAGTGACATATGGCGCTCTCTGAATGGACGATGACTTGTGGCTCTAGCTGCGACATTGGCAAATCCAACAGCCTGACAAAGAGGGCAAATGTGGGGCATACGGGGCCGTTAGATGTCAGATCTAACGGCCTGTCAGGCACGGGCGACGGACGACTCAGATCAGAACTGGTGGCTGGCGATGATCTGACGGTGGAGGAGGCTGCTGGATGAACTACACCTGGGTGAAGTTTGGCAGAGAACCGGTGGTACTCCGGGCGTCCGATGAACGATCAAGCAGCAAGGCTCGACTCGTGACGCTCCTCCGCGTCGGGTGGCAGGGTCGGATGGACATCCACCGGTCGGATCTTCGGGAAGGTGGTGGTAATCTGGAATAGCTCCGGCGAAACTAGATGAAGGTGAGCTGAGGTATCTCCATGCGTGACTCAACCTGTGGGGTAAAGCTCCGGCTCGGAGGCATGCTCCGGCCAAGGTTATTTGAGTAAAGATAAAGGGAAGCGACAATGGGAGGTCAAGGGAGGATCTGGCGATGCGAGGGTGGAACCTAACCTAGTCTTGGCTCGTACAACCGAGATTTGGATGATCAGTCTGCGGAGGAAGGGTGAAGATGGTCTGTGGAGTCGATCTAAGCGGCTAAGGGTGGTTGATGGAGCTCCGATCGTCGGATCGGAGACGGTTGAAGGCAAATGAAAGATTCAGGATCAAATGAAACTAGGATCGATATGAGATGTACCTGATGGTCCTAACAAGATCTTGAGCTCCAAGAGGTGAGGTCGATGGGGGTCGTCGCCTCTACCATGTTGCGGAAGGCGAGGAGGCTCAAACGCAGTGGAGGTCCGGCCACGTGCTTCGAGCGTCGGCTGCAACCTCTCTCTCCGGCCACTAAAGGTCTCTTCCGGAAGCTATCACCAAGAGGAAGGTCTCTAGGGTAGAAAGAGGGAGTGCGACGCGAGCTACCGAGCTAGGAAATGGAATAAAGCTTTTATAGCTCGTCCCAAGTGGCGAAGAAGATCGTGCATGTGTGCGCGAACCAAGGAAGATCCGCTCTTCCCTAGGGATTCGCGAGGATCGTGGATCCAAGGGGAAGAGGTGGATGATGGAATCGGAGCGAAAGGTGGAGGGATCCGAGTGAGAAAATTTCGAGAAGAGGGGGCGCGACTCGGATTAGGGCGAAGAAGGGTCCGCGAGGGGGAGTTGACCGAGGTCAACATCCCTCCTTGACCAATCAGAAAATTCCGTGGTCAAAATTATTTGTAAATTCAATTAAAAATAGAAAATGATTTTATTTTAAAATATTTTCAAAAAAAATGTTTATTATTTTTCAAGCTATTTTTTTAGTGATTTTTATTTATTTTTATGAATAATAAATTATGCTACGTACATTATATTATATACATGTATAAAATACCTAGGTATTTTATATTATTATTTTTATTTTCTTATTTTTGTACAAATACTCTAATTTTATATTTTATTTATTTACAACATAAAATTTAGAGTATAAAATAATTTTTATTTTATTTTTATTATTTTTTTACACATGTTAAATAAATAGAAGTTTGATACATATATACATGTGTTATGTACAAGTCGAGAGAGAAATTATTTTATTTTTGTTTTTATTTTATTTTTCTAATTTTTATTTTTAGCAATATATACAAGGTAGTAGAAACATATTTTTTTTTATGAAAATAAAATATGTACATAAAAGAAGGATTATACACAAAGTGGAGTGGCCTTATCTCTCACTACTTATTTTATTTGGTGATCAGGCCCATATTGGGCCCTCTCTTGGGTTCAAGTCACTCAATATTTATTCTAAATATTTCCTTCAATTTCTTTATTCTTTATTATTTTATTTTTGCACAAAAGTATGCTAATTATTAATATTTACAAATGTAATACTTATTGGTAACTTATTGTATTTGTAACTATCTACATGGTATTTTACCAAGATATTTAGCTAAAATAAAAGAGTAAGTGATGAATGAGTATTCATGAATGGCACATCGATTTCATGGGTCCATTCCCTATGAGTCAGGGATTCAAGTATATTCTGTTGGCAATTGATTATGTGAGTCATTGGGTTGAGGCCATCCTCGCCTGAACCGCATATGCTAGGACTGTATGCAGATTTTTGAGGAAGAACATCATTTCGTAGTTGGGGATGCCTATAGTGTTGATATCTGACGGGGGGTCTCATTTCTTCAACGACAAGGTAAAGGCCCTTGCTAGCGAGTTCAGCATTGACCATTGAGTAGCCACTCCATATCATCCTCAGATCAATTGTCTTGATGAAGTGTCGAACAGGGATATCAAGACTATATTGCTGAAGGTCGTCCGCCCTGATCAAAAGGATCGGTCACAGCTTTTGGACTCGGTCTTGTGGGCATATCGGACGTCCTTCAAGACTCCTTTAGGTACGTCTCCCTTTAATCTCGTTTATGTCAATCCCTTCCATTTACTTGTTGAGCTTAGGCATAAGTCACTTTGGGCTATCACGAACATACTTTTGGATCCAGTGAGTGTAGGAGACCAGAGCAGGGCAGCGAGCAGCCTACAATACAAGGAGAGAGTGAAGGAGTGGCATGATTCTCATACCAGCCACAAGTAGTTTGATCCAGGACAGAGATTATGGTTGTTCTATGCCAGGCTTAGATTATTTCCAGGGAAGTTGCAGAGCAAGTGGAAGGGACCATACCTGGTCCGAAAGGCACATGACAATGGAAGCGTTGACATATCTGAGATGTCATCTGAGTCTACCTTTCGTGTCAACGGGCAACGGCTCAACATATCGAGATCATGAGCCCCTGGTGATTGGCGTCACCCCTATTCGTTTTGCATGTGATGTGGTCTTTGACTCACATCTATTGCATCTTGCGCCTGATTATCACTATCTTCGGCCTTATATAGGTCCAGATGTCCATATCATACTATTCTTCAGTCCAACACTCCATTTGCATCTTTGATTATGCTATACTTTGGGTGTACTTTACCCTAAGTATGGGGGGGTGTAAGACTTTTGATTTCCTTTTGATTCTTTCTACCTCTGTTTTGTTGCCTATACTTAGGGATATTTTACCCTAAGTATAGGGGAGGTAGACCCTGTACATTCTCCCACTCGGATTTCCCTTTGTGTACAACCTGCTATACTTAAGATTACTTGATCTTAAGTATAGGGGGGAACACCAAGACTCTTTCCATTCTATTCTTTCATTCATCGTTGTAGTATAGTTTTTCTTTTCACGTCCCTATACTAAGCACGAGTTATGTCTTCTTCATCGCTCTTGATTCACTCTGAGGACATTGTTCGAGCTTAGTATAGGGGGCGTCACATATATTTCATATATACTTTAGCCATAACTCGTACTTTGTGTGAGTGTGTTAATAAATAAAATGGCTAAAATTCTTAGAAAGCCATGAAAATTTAAAAATTTTCCTATACATTAAATTCTTTATTGCACATACATTGCTATTTACAAAATTATTTTTATACAAATATTTGTAAAAATGTTTTAATTTTAAAGAGCTTGTAAATATTTTGATATCAAAATTATGTATATAGTACAAAATTTTTGAAAATATTTGAAAAACAAAAAGTTTGCAAAAACCCTTGTGTAAATGTGTGTAAATATTTTGCAAAACTTCTGCATCCGTGCATTCATTCATTCAAACATTTTTCAAAAATTTTGCACATTTTCAAAAACCTGCATAAAAACATTTTTGTATATATACTTGTACAATTTTTCTGAATCATAGTTGACATTTAAACTAGCCTGGAATTAAATTTAAAAATGGAGCTTGGTTAAGACCTTAATCCACCTAATTCTAAGAGGAGCCTTATAGGGCTTCGGGTTGAGACTTTTCAGGTCCATGGTAACTTAATTATTTGAGTCCACTAGGATATGATCATATGACATCTTGATGAGCCTAAGTAGAACACCTAACAATGCACACATGACTCTCACAGACAATGGCTTTACTTGCACCAGCATTTTAGACCTAGCTCTCTACGGATGAGGTGGTGAGGAGGCAGTCTTCTTTGGCTTTGGGTAGCATATGAGGGTAGTACTTCTAGGTGGAACCTCTCTTCTTCTTTTAGTGAAGGAAGTGCATCTCAACCTAGTCTGGTGGCATTGAGGTCTAAAGACAGGAGTTGTGGGTTGCAATAATGCTTCAAAAGAGGGATAGTCTAATGGATCAAGAGGAAAAACTCCTTATGTATATATGCTGCACCATGTAGATATGTTATACATATGCACATCAAAAAAAAATGTGCAAAAGAAAAGAAAACCCCAAAAAAGTTGTGGGTATGATAGAAAATGAAATACCCACCGGAGTGTATATAGCAAAATAAAGCGAAACTTATGTTACCCATGCCCATCTCATGAAGCTTGTAGCAGGGAGACTTAGCTACACTGGTTGGGCTCCCTAGGATACATGGCTACACTGGCCATGGTTCATTCTCTTCTTCCTCCTCTTCTTGAGCCGATTGAACTTGAACTTAGAAGGGAATACCCCGCTCCTCGAGGAAAGAGTTGCCAGACTAGGTCATTAGAGTTACCTTGTTGAGGGGGGTTGTCGCTTTGCCATTTGTGAGGTGGGAGCTACATAGCACTTACACAATACAAGAAAAGATTCATGGTCATTAGAGTTTGTGTATGCAGACTTGTTCAAATCAGGATTATTAAGGAGTCTTGACCATAGATCGGTGGAACTTAGAGGCTGTTGAGTTTTAAACCTAAGTTTAAATAAGGTTCCGACAAACTAATAATCCAAAGGTCTGATTGAGCTCCATACTTCGATTTAATGAAGGCAAGTTTAATAATCAACCTTGATTCACCTTCTTTTTCTTTGTCTTTCTCTTTTCACTTCTTTTTCAAATAAGTGTTTGCTAAGGGACTAGGAAAACTAAAGTATAGGGGGTGATGAATCCTCAATCATCACTTTTTTTTATTTTAGCTACTTATCTTGGCAAAGCATCATGCATATAGTTGTAAATACAATAAATTAGCAATAAGAATGCATTTGTTAATAATTAATAATTCATATGTATTTATGTAAAAATAAAAGAATAAAGAATAAAATAAAAAGAAGGAAATATTTATAATCAATATTGAGTGACCTAAACCCAAGAAAGGGTCCAGAATGGACCTGATCGCCAAATAAAATAAGTAGAGAGAGATAGGGCCACTCTACCTTATACATATTTATCACTTATGTATTTAATTTATTTTTACAAAAATAAAAATAAAAAGGTTTTTTATCCCTTTGTATATATTCCTAAAATCAAAATAAAAATTAGAAAATAAAATAAAAATAAATTTCCCTCTCTTCAACCTTGTACATAATACACGTAAATATGTATCATTACCTATTTATTTTATACTTGTAAATAACTAATAAAAATAAAATAAAAATTATTTTACTCCAATTTTTATGTTGTAAATAAATAAAATATAAAATTGGGGTATTTGTGCAAAAATAAGAAAATAAAAATAATTGTATAAAATACATAGGTATTTTATACACGTATATAATATAATATACTGTATATATCATAAATTATTTTTTATGAAAATAATTATAAATCATATAAAAATCCCTTGAAAAATATGGAACATTTTCCTTTATTCTTTATTTTTTAGTTTAAAATCATTTATTATTTTTTATCTATTTATTTTTGCATTTTTCTTGCTATTTTGTTGTCTAGCCTATTTTGCCTTTTCTTCCCGCAACACCTGATTGGGCCACGTCGGAGTCATTGACCTCGGTCAACTGTCCCCCTTGGACCCCATTTCTGCACGGGCTCGGTTTCGCCCAACATCGCCTGATTTCTATGGCCCGATCTGATTACCATTCCCTCCAACTCGCTGCAATGATTACCGAGGGACGATCAATGATACACACCCGATGATTCCATTAGGGATCCGTCCCTCGGTTCACGCGCCCTTGCTCCACACTTCTCATACCCTACAGAGTATAAAATCTCCTGGAGCCGCATCTTCTTCCTCATCATTGGCCACCCCCTCATCTCCAGTGACCTCCACCTTGACCCACAAGTCACAACGTGCGATTGAGCTTGTTGTAGAGAGGATTCGAGCCTGAAAGACTTAGGTCTGGTGAACGCTCCGCCGTGCTCCGCCGTGAGGAGAGCCCAGCCTATGGACCTGTCGAACCATTGAGGCAAAGACCCCCGGAGGTCCCTGACCTTCAACCTAGACGACTCCATTCACTAGGTAGCTTTGATTACTTCTTGTTTGCTTTTAATTCTAGATTTTCGAGTTTGGGTGAGCTCGTGTTCATCGAGCTCATTCTTCATGATCGAATCCCCCATTCGCTATCCCGACGATCCTATCACCCTTCGTCGACCTTCTCTACATCTTCTACGCCCTTCCATTCACCTCGTTCGCCCAAGAACGAGCTTATAGGTTCTCCTCCGCCGTCGCTTCAGAGGAGAGCTATGCCCCTCCTCATCTGCCACAAATCTCGTGCTCTAACATGTCGAGGCACTTTGACCTCAACCCAGTAGCTTATCTGTGCAGGTTTAGCATCAAAAGAACCTCATCTGGAGGTTCGGATTTCAGAGCACAACAGCTCCAGGTTCCCCAGCGTCGCGAGACCGTTCCCAATGGTCCCAGCCTCATCGGACAATCGTCATCGCTGCGGATCATCGCCAAAAGCATTTCCCCCATCCTAGAGCCTTGGAGGACTTCTCAGCAGCACGTAGCAGCCGATCGAAGATCATTGGAGGTGAGTTCTTTGTCGTTCTTCCAGGAGTCGTCCCTGTCGTTTGATCAAGACTTCCCCCAGTTCTAATCGTCATCGTCCATCCTCCGAGGAGTCTTGATCGTCTGATCCATCTGACAATCAACTCTCAATCAATCATCGTTGAAACGGTGTCCCCCGCGTGCAGCCGTCTGATCATAAGTGGATGGAGTCAGCCGTTGGATCGTCAATAAAGAAGGGTATTTGCACTTAGGCCCTCCTACCTATTTACATTTCTGTATCAGTCCTGTAAATATTTTTGGCAGATGTTTTTATTTTAGATATTTTGCACCTAGGACCTTATGCTTTGACTATTTTCATTCTAGTCCTTCCGTCTGTGTAGCACGTGGTCAGCCACGTGGCTATGGGATATTTGCATGTTTTTACTTGGACTTCATTGTTGTTATTGAATGAATTTTTATTAATAGATTTTGCAATTATACCCATGTGTGCCCGATTCACGTGCCGCCCACAAGCGGATTTGGTTGTTTTACAAATTGAGTCCTAAACAATTTCCACCTATTACTGTTTGGCTAATAACTTTTCAACAACTACATATTGGTCCATGTGTGCTGTGTCATCTGTGTTGGATTAAAAAAATTGCAAATATTATCCAAAATTCATGAAATTTTGATACATGGCTCCTGCCATGGTGTATGAATTTCTATGAATTTTTGGTTTTATTTTGTTTCCATTTAGCATTTTTAAAAATTAAAAAACTCTAAAAATGTCTTTGTCTGTTTTAAAAAATCCATTAAAAATATTAAAAACCATTAAAAATTTCTGAAAAAATCCATGTTTGCTTGTTTTGAGTTGTTTTTATTTCGGTCCAATTTTTGTTGCATTTACGTCTATAAAAACCATAAAAGTTGAAAAGGACTAAAAACATTAATAAATTCAAAAATTTCACAAAAAATCAAAAAAATGTGTTTTCTTCTTGTGTAGTTAGATTTTTACTTGTAGTTTAAATAAAATTGCCTCTTGAATTTTATAGGCATTTTAAGTAATTTTAACTTGCCTTTAGATTCAAGTTGTACACTGCTTATCATTTTTGGCCTTGTTTGATTTTTAGAAAATGAACTAAAAATAAGAAAAATATAAGAAAATTATCAAAAACATTTGAAAAGCTTGACTGATAGTCAAGCTAAGGCAATTTCCCTATGGGCTTCCAGCAAGCAGGTGAGAAGTCGAGAAGCGAGCCGGAGAGAAGCCTATGCCTTGACTTCCCCCTCTATTGAGGCACCTTGTAGATTGCCTGATCGGGGCCTTTATACTAAGCCGGCTAAACGAGAATCTGATACGTGCTGTCATTAGAATAGGTAGAGCAGATAGGTTAGGCACATTGAGTCTACATGGGCTTAAGGTAGAGCTAGCTAATCATGAGTTCGGGAAGGTCATAGAGAGAGGAACCCTTCTTCGTGCTTTCCATGACGCAGTTGATACAATATGCGATGAGAAAATCAGACAAAACCTATACCATGGTTCACGTGGGAATGGACGTATTGGTTCACGTCAAAATGGACGTAGAATACCAAAAGGAGTTATTCATGTTCAAGTGAGTTTCAATAAGACCATTGTCACTATTACAGATGTACAAGGATGGGTGGTCTCTTGGTCCTCCACCGGTACTGGATTCAAAGGCACAAGAAGGGGGACACCCTTTGACGCTCAAGCTGTAGCAATAAACGCTATTCGTACTGTGGTGGATCAGGGTATGAAACTCAAAAATATTTTTATTTGAATTTTCTGAGTGTTTTTGATGCTTTAAATATTTATTGAATTGTGAATTTTTGAGTCCTTTTATCCTTTTTTTAATATTAAAAATCATAATTTTTTTTTGAAAAATATAAAATCCACCAATTTATTTTATTTTCTTGGATTCCCGACTACTTCGTAGCGTTAACATCACATGCTCCTTGTCTTTAACCCTAGTAGCTATACCAGGTAAAATAAATTAGCGAGACCACTATCTTTGTTTGATTGATTGATTTTATATTGGCGGTCTTCTTCTTCTTGATTGATCCGATTCGAGTGGTTGAGGTCGCAACGACCATTGATACCTTTTTCCCTTAGTCGCTTGGGATTTTCGGTCCATCACCCAAGCAACTCATCCACCCTAGGTAACTTTATATTTCCATTTCATTTTCAGCTATTTTTATACCCGGTAGCAAAAGATCTGTTCTTCAGGCTCCGATCATCAAGATTGAAGGCTCTGGTTCTTCCTCCCTATTAACATCAAATCTGACTCCCTATTGTCACTCCACCTTCGAATCACGTCATTTACCCTTCTACCTCATAGATGTGTACCCCTCCAATCACACACATTGATCGGAGTTAGGAGCTTACTCTTCCGCCTTCGTTAGCTCCCCCTCTCACATTCTTCTATTTCATATTGAGGACCGAGCCTTCGAGATTGAGTCAGTAAGTTTCATTGGATATCTAATTCATATACAACCTCAATAAAATCATGAACATGAAGAATTGCAGATCAAGCACCTGCAACGGATCGAACAATATCGAGATGCATCAATAACAACCGCGGAACATCATATTACCTCAGATTGTGTCATCATCGACTGATAATATACACTCGATCGCAGAGATATTAAGCATTCGTCTAAGAATATTTTCACTGCAAGACGTGATCGAGCATTTGAGGACAATGCCTCATCTGAGATCCGCTCTGGTCAAAATCGAGTTTAAGATAGTAGCTCTATTGTGAATCACCGAGCACAAAGTGGAGAATAAATCAAACTAATCAAGAGATATACGCAACACGATAGAACCCCACCACACAAATCGCATGGCCGGAGATAGAAAGCTGACGCACCACTAGCCTGGAGCCACTACCGCCGAGAGATCAGATCCTTAAGAACTTCACCTCGATCATCCGTGAATCCTCCATATATAAATCAGCTAGTGATCGAGCTCCACCATCCTTAAGAACCTACAATCCAGAACTTCAGAGAGGGGAAGAAAAAGAGCGTGGCCTAGATCGATCTAAAACCTCAGATCTACTTTGATCCGACGGACATCCGAACACTGCAAGTGAAGTCCAGAAGCCCCGTCGTCCACCGCTTACGACTCTCACGTGTGGTGCATGTGAGGTGCTTTTATTTTTGGGGTAATTTTCTATTCAGACCTCCATCTTTGTAATAATTACATTTCTATCCACTTATAGTTATATTCATGTGAACTGCACATGCTTTATTATGAAAATTACATGAAGAGATCTCCGTATATTTCTATGTTATAAATAGCTCAAAATCTTGTCAAAAATTACATTGTAGTTCTTTTGTTCCAGAATTTAGTTTCTTATCTTGTATTGCATGAAATAAATACACACTTATTCCAAAAATACTATAAAATTAGCATAAACTTCTTTTGTGTAGTTTTAATTTTTTAATTTTTATTTTGCAAAAATTTTTTTTCTATTTTTGCTATTTCTAAAACCACTAAAATTTACACTATTTGATTTATAAAATAAAAAAATGAAAAATACTAGAAAATTCTAAAAATAAGCATAACTTTATTTTAACTTGTTTTAATTATTTTTCAATTTTTGTTTGAAAACCTTTTACAAAAATCTTAAAAACTAAAAAATTTTGAAAATCTTAAAAAATCTTAGAAATCGTTAAAAAATAAAAACAATATTTTTCTGGACTTCAATTTAAACTAAATAAAAACTCTACTTATGAAAATTGGTTTCTAGTATTTTTGAGTTGATTTTATATTTTAAAAACCAAAAAACATTTGCTTGATTTTCTATTTGAGTTATTTCCTATTTTTAATTGATTTGAAAATATTAACAAAATCTAAAAATATATAAAAAATTCACAAAAATAGTTAAAAATTATCCAAAACAAAAAATATTTTTATTTGAATTTTCTAGTTATTTTCCCATATTTGAAAAATATAAAAAGAGTGCTTGTTTGTCTTTATTCCTTTTCATTATTCACTTTGTTTGAATAAATAAAATTATAAAAAATTGCAAAATTAAAAATCATTAAAAATTTGAAATTTGAAATAAAAAAATATAAAAATTAAAAACCATAAAAAATCACAAAAATAGAGAGTAGTTTACTTTCAAGTTTTTTATTTCTTTGATTTTAATTTAATTGAATAATCCTCGTTTAATAACAGTTGCCTCCTTGAGTTCGACCTTGGGAACTAAAGCAGGTTAATTACTAAATAGCAAAATCCATCTCTTTCTGTTATTTTGATTTAATAGATTCGTGAAATTGTGGGTTGCAGTGACATTCAATTTATTCACATTATTTGCATTAAATAAAAAGTATGTGATTTTCTGCTCATCAAGATGCATACCTGACTCCAGCAATCTATATGCAATATGATATGCATATAATAAAATCTAGCCTATATGTGTGAAAGAGAAAAATGTTCCAGTAGAAACTTCTACTCAGTAAGCACATATTTATTAATTTTACTAAGTCCAACAATTTATAGGTACAAGATTGTTTATAGGGTTGGGACCTAGTGCTACCTGGTTCAACCAAATAAAAACCAAGAACTAGGAGCTTCAAGCACACAAAACAAAGGAAAAAACTGAAAAATTAAAAATATGGAAAATAAAAAAAATAAAGGGAAAATAGGAAGAAATAAAAAAAAGAATGCGAGAAAATCACGACAAAACAAACCGGGTCCTCGGGTGAATAAACACCTAGTAAAATAGACCCATGCATGTTCAAGTGTCAAAAGTCTCAACATGTATTATTACAATTCAATTAGTCACTCTCTCTCTCTCAAAAAAATAAAAATTAAGCTAAACTACTACTAATCAACTCCTCGCTCTAATCTGATGCTCTCCCCTATCAACACAACAAGAAATCCGATATCTGCTCTTCTTGGCTACGTTGGTCTCCTATAAGTTCATACTTGCATAGAGGGCCCTCATAAAAAATTCAACATAGAAAGATGATTAGAACATATAAAATAATTATTGAAATAAGGACTGAAAATAAAATAAAGATGCATCTATCTACAAGCTACCCTACATGTTGCTCCCTGACAACGATGCCATTTGATGATAGAGTAAGGACCGAGGCACCTAGCGTCCGTTCTTGGAGGTCCTGCGGTGTCCAACAAGTCAGATCTAGTAATAATTGTGTCGACCACTTTCTCGACACCTGGTACATGATCTAAGCTCTTCAATCAACAACTAACCAACACCATATATATGCAAATTTAAATAAATGTGAGTTAAATTTGTTTATAATTCCAAAATAAAAGTGTATAGGGCAAGTAAGGTGGTGTGTCAGACCACTGAGAACAATGGAGGATAGTTATAATAATTTATAACTAATAATAGTTATTTTTACTTTTTTAGCTTTTTCTAATTTATTTGTGGGTTTTTAATTATATGTGAATTTTTATGATTTTTCAATTTAATGCTTTTATGTTTTAAATTTTATTTTCTTTTTAATTTTGCAATTTTTCAGTTTCTTTTTTATTTTTATAATATATATATATATAGTAATAATGATGTTATATATTATATAAGTAATATAATGTATATACAGTATATATAAGGTTTTATATTTTAAATATACAGAAATATAATCAAGATATTGGAAACAAAATGTTTTTTGTGTTTTTAATATTTTTCTTTTTTTTAAATATTTATAGATTTTTTGCTCATTTTTTGTATTTTAAAGTTTTAAAATGCACAAAACTATGTACATTCAAAATATCTTAAGTTGTTTTGGATTTTAAAAATAGATAAGTTCAACATTTTCCAAAAACTAATTTTAATAGACATTATATATAATATAGAAAAATTAGAAATAGAAATAAAGATTTTTGGCTTTCCCAAACATTTTTATTGAATTTTCTAAGATTTTTATGGTTGTGTTTTTTAAGTTTTCTATTTTGTATTTTTTAGTGATTTTTGGATATGTCGTAGATACTTTAATAATCTAGCTAATTTATTCTCTTTTTATTTTTTGGAGGTGGTTTATATTTTTAGGGGTTTTAATAATTGGAAAGGAGGAAAATGCATATTTTTATATTTTTTATAAATATGAAAATTATTTAAAGTGGCATGTACAAATATATGTCAACAAGCATAGTAGCAAACACTTAAATTATTTTTCTATTATTTTTTAAGCAATAATAATATTTATAAAGATTAATATGCACATATTAAAAGCTAAACTTACATGGACCTCTTAGAAATTCTTGAAAACTTTAAGTGGTATTAATAACATGTCCAGAAAGCTAAGGGAATAAATTGCAATTTTTCCAAAAACCATCTCATATGGGATGACACTTGGGGTGATGTGGCTCGGGCCTGATTACAAATGTAGTAAAGCTCAGGTGTACAAATGCAATTTATACAAAATTATTGCACTATAGATAAATGTTTAAATACGGAAAAGAAATACAAAATTATGGAGGGATGCAAGTGCAAAATACCCCTAATCCACACGTGAATGGACAACTTGGATTGCTTCACCTACGAGATCAAGGGTCCAGATGACCCGATAATGGTTCGCAATCCATGACCTTGATTAGATCCTCATCTGGATCTAACGGTGGGAGGAGAGCTCGATCCAACGGATGCTGTAGGATTTGGGAGAGGCACCGAACCATACAATGATGGAGGCCCCTGTAAGATCGGGGAAGAATAAGGTTGCTGGGTCTCTTTGATCAAGCATAGGACATGATTCCAACCACCTCAACGGCTGCAAGAAAGCTCAAAAGGTTGCAAGGTCCCTTCTACATGGAGTAGCGATGTCGGTAGGTTTTTGTCCTCATCAGAGAAGGCCCGGAGTCTCATTCTTGCTTGGACACCTAGAAGTGACAACCTGGACATTATGACCCCTCAGATGGGGTTCTCTATAGCTCCAACCTACACAAAAGGCAAAAGGGGACACATGTGATGGTTTCGACCCTTTTATGGGTGGATTCAAGTGGAGGATGAAGGAGCGAGGGTTTCTAGCAATGAGTAGTGGAATGGGGACCCAAGGATTAGATCTGGGGAAGATTAAGGTGAATGAAGTGGATAGGAAGTTGGAGAAGGTGATGAGGAAGCCTATGGGATGGAGTGGAGTCGAAACAATGACTTAATAGGATGGAAAGATGGTCGTAGCTCTAGAGCTCTAGCGTACCTAATCTGTTGGAATCTATGCTACAAACTAAGATGAAACATGAAAAAAAATACTGAAATGAAAGTGGGAATGAAAATGTACCTAGAAAGTAAGAAAATCATCTCTAACTTAACCTGAAGGCCAAGGAGCTGAATTGCCAAGTACGGAGCACCAACTATGGGGTGGAACAACCCTCAATCAACCTCCTCCTCAATGTGGAATGTAGAGCGCTATCTACTGTCACTAAGGGCAAGCTCCTCAAGGTAGAACCAAAGGGACAAATGAATATCATAGGGGAGCATTCTTCAAAAATGGGGAAGGGTGGAGTTATATAAATGAGGAGTATGATCTAGAATTTATGTGCAAATTGAGGTGTGTATAAGGAAGGAAAGTGTTGGGCGTGATGGAGGGATGTAAGGTGTAGATGTTTCATGAAGAAAGCAAAATGAATATAGTAATGTGTCATAGAAGAAAAATTGGTAAAGAGAGGGGGCATGCATCTGATAGGGTGTAAGGCTAGGCCTAGGGTACTATTGACACGAGGTCAATGAACCCCTTATGCCTATCGGTCCACATTGGACAAATCAAGACAAAATAGAGATAAAAAGAATAAATAATTAGAAATAAAGTAGCAATTAATTTTATTAAATAAAATTTAAAATACAAAAGTTTTTCATTATTTTTCAAATTATTTTACGTTGATTTTATTTATTTTTATAGCCTTATTTATTAGGCGTTAATTTTTACAAGTATATTCACCTATATTTTAGATATTTAATTTTGCTTTGTATTTTAAATTTTATATTTATTTGTAAAGATTTTATATATTTATAATATTTTTAAATACATATTTAATTCTTTTTATTTTATTTTTATAAGTTTATTTTCATATTTAAATAAATATATGTATGCATATTATAGTACAATATACCTATAAAGTTTATTGTATTATTTATTTTAGTGTATTTATACTGCTTTTATTTTAGTTTTATATTTTAATATGTTTTAAATAATATTCATAAGTATTTTAAAAATATAAGAATTATAAGAATATAAAGAATAAAATAACTAAATAAAATATGCAGGTATAAAGTACAATGGGACTCCTGAAGGCTAGCTTTTGCATCTTAACTCCATATTTAATAAAACCACTTTCATTGGATAGAGAATTTAGTGTTAAATATAATGGATAATTTGGCTAAATTTTAGCTCATATGGAGAAGACTATGATTTTAGTGAAGTTCAGTTCACGACTTTTTCATATGTATGTCTCAGTGGTGTCGTGCATTATTTTCTTGGGAATTAATTTTATATTTTTCTTTGTATTTTTATATACAAGTTTAATGTTGAACATTTTATTATTTGAGGTCCTGTAAAATGATAAATAAAATAGCTGAAATACTGTCTCTTTACACGGGTTTTGTATTAGGGTTTTGTGTGTATTTTTGTATAGTTATTAGACCTATCTCCTTCTACTTTATTCCTGGTTAACCAAGGCCATATTTACTTGGTCTCGAGGTTTAGGGTCAAAAAAATCTTTGATATTTCTATCTTTTTCTCATCTTTTCCTTTATTTTTTAATTTTGTATTTAAATACAATTATCTCTACATTATTTGTAGATTAAATAATTAATGTTAATTTATCCAATTTATCGGTATTTGCATGTGTTTTGATAAGGATAAATATTCAAAATGGAAGAATAAAGGTAGATGGATAGATATTTATCATCTACAGATAGGGGGTTTTTCAAAAGCTCGAGAAGATTCCTTTCAAGGATAATGGTGACATCGAAATAGTAGTTCTAGAATGGAATCTTGATCTTCCTAAGAAAGCAGTGAAAGCATGGAATCTACGTATGAATTTTGACCTTTGTAATTTGTACACCATGAATATACAAATTTAATTAAATCATGTAGTTTAAACCCCTCTGACAAACCACTAATTGTCTAACTTAATTCGCATTCATTATAATATGGCCAATTAGTAACCGATCAAAATCGAGTCAGAAGATCTCCATGAGGAGGACTCAGCTAAATTTATCCTGGATAAGTCTAGTGAAGAACACAAGGACATGAGCTATTAATACAATTGAGTAGATATTAATAAATATGCTAAGTGATTAACACATTATCTAGGTCAAAAGATACAACACAATGCATCACATGATAATATGCATGATCATGCATTTTTATTTTGTTTTTATGAAAGCTAAATAATCAATATAATGAACACAATGAATTAAATACAAATTTGCATATAGATACATCATTTATGCCCTTAAATTAGAAACAAGTCTTAAGCAAGAATCATACTTAAGATCAAGGTCCAATTGATAAATAATCAGGAGCTAAAATACATGTAATATGAAGAACATATCATATGTCATCTCTTATAAATTACTCATAAATTAATGTAAAATCAGAGAATAAAGAATGCCATTATAAAGCTATTGAAAAACGCCTCACAATGCAATTTAAATCATCTCAATTGGAGTTCACATATAAACATTATTCAACAATTACTTCGAAGGCATAAATGTACTTAAAGATTAAATAAAATAACAAAATACATCACAAATAGGTTCATGTAGGGACTAATTTGCAATAATAAAAACCCACTACTCATCTTTAATTTTATACCCCTACATTGGGTATTTCTTCAAAATCGAGAAATCGGCGAGGCATTCGTGTAAAATAGCTAGGGACACACCTGAAACACGTGCGCCTGGACCTTGTTGCAATTCTATAGAAGAAAGGCCCTTTGACTACAAATTACCCAAGCATGTATGTGCTTAGCATGGGTAGTAAGGCTTGGGTCTTAGGCTCGGTCTGTTGTAGGTTGGAGGATGCGTGGAATGTCCTTCATGCTTCGATAATTCTTCGGCTCCATTGAGGCTCCCGATTTGGCACCAAAGCTGAGGAGAGAACTGGAGTGTCAGATCGAGTCCCATCCAACGGTGATTTCTATATCTGGCTCCTCCATCTTCATCGAAGGATTAGTGGCGATATCAGACCTCCAACTACCTCCTTCATTCTCCACCATCCACATCTCGCTCTCGCTCCGTTGAAAGTTGCTTGACCTCCAAAACATCCTAGCAAAGGTCATGGCAATGTCCCAAAGCACTACATAGGTTAGAGGAGATGAGTTGATGAAGATACACTTATGATCAACCTCTATCATGGAGGCACAATTGAATCTCCTGCCAATGAAGAAATTATCCTCCAAAGGTTAGTGTGTAATAGCTGAAGAATGTGTGAGCAAATTGGAGGTGAAGTGGAGGGCTATGAGTGAAGAATATAGAAACCCTGATGGGTTCTTCTCCAACAAGATGGAGAAGAATGGAACTGGGTGGATAGAGTGATGGAGGGTTGAGGATAGTGAATGGATCCTCCCGTGAGTATCAAAGATCCTCGATGGAGGCTGAAGCATGATCAATCGAGGATGATAGAATCTATATATAGGGAGAGAGAACAAAATCGAAGAAAACTATAAAAAAGGCAAACATTGATTATCTGGAGGTTTAAGACGATACATGGAGGAATGGCTTGGGTTAAGGTCATGATTGAACCTTGGATCTTCACTTGACAAGGAAAACCAGTCCTTGAAGCTTAAAAATTCATGAATCGACCATGGCATGGCCCTCCAGACATGGGTCATCATCAGGAGTAGGTAACTCATTATTGCACTATATTCCTCCTTCATGTCATGAAGAGGAGAAGAGGGCTAGGGCTTGCATCAAGTAAGAATCATATTCAAGATCAAGATCCAATTGATGAACTAATTTGGAGCTAAAATATATTTAGTATGAAGAATGACACCTATGTCATTTTTAATAAGTAAATCATTAATTACATGTCCAATCATATAATAAAGCATGTCGTAGCAACTTAAAGCATCTCAATTGGAGTTCACATACAGAAGTTATTATGCATTAATTCTAGGGAATAAAAAACAATTTAAAAACACAAGAAATATCACACAAAGGTCCCTAGAGGGACCGAATTGCAATTAAAATAAATTGGGACTCATCTTTTTATATTTACCTCCTTTATGTGGGCATTTATGTATATAGGTAGAGTCAGTTGGGCTTGGCTAAAAAATCTCCAAGGGGCACACGTGAAGCACGCACCATTGGACTTCATTGCATTGGGGTGTGTCTCTTTTGAGTATCCATTATACCTTCAACACCTAGATTTATATCATTATGCAATGCAAATCCCCTTTTGAGGTATTAGCCCAGTTCAAAAAAGCCGAAGATTTTGGTCCAAATGGATACTTAAAAGGTTGTGAGTGCTCACCAATGGTGGAAGCTCTTGGAATTTGTCTTTGGAATTTAAGAGATTTACTTTTCATTTGTTTCTTTCTTTTCTTTTTGTTTTGGCTAGCTCCACTACTTTACCAAAAGTTGGTGCATATTGATCAACAATTTACTTTAATTTCATCACACCATGGTACTTATGTTAATATAAAGAGATTAGTATAAGAATCATGTTCTCGTACTGTCTTAAGCTGTTGACATTCAGATTTCATGCAGCCTTCATTAACTTTAGCCCATCCTCGAGCATCATTAAAATATATTCAAACTTAAATCTCCCATCCTTGTTCCTCAAATGAAACCTCAACTCATCTCATCATGAATGAAATCGTGCATGTGAGGTGTTGGTCATATTACATAAGTTGGAGATTAAGCATGCTAGCAGACATATATTCTAAACTAGGGAAATGTGAATTTAAGTCTTTAGACCCTAATGATTAATGTCAGTTAACTTTGAATTTTTGGACATCATAAACTAAGTGTTATGGATCTCAATAAGCCTTGTGTGAATGTGTAAGTGTAAGGAATATCGAACTTACAAGTTAATAATTTTGTGATTTTTATTTATTTTCCATTTTTTACTTTTTGAATAAAGTTAGGTTGTTAGGTTTATTCAAAGATACATGTTAATCTCAATTACACCCCTAGTTTTGAAAAGAGTTTTGAAATTATTTTACAAACCTTATCACATAAGTATAGATTTCTCCAAACATTTTATAACTATTTTTCAAAATTAAAATCGTATTTTTACAAACCAATGTTATACATTTTTCAAAACAATGTCATATAAATATAGGTTTTTCAAATAATTTACAAAGAATTGTCAAAACACGTAAAACCACACTTTTACGAACCATTGTAAAATATTTTTCAAAACCATGTCACAAAGGTATATAAAAAAATTCAAATCATTTAAAAAACATTTGTTATAAAAATCTGTTCCAAAATAATAATTTATCCTTAGGCCAAAAAGTTTTGAAAATTTTTAAAATATGAGATATGGCTAATGTATATATGAAATATAAATGGTACACCCCCATATTTAGCTTGTGTTATGTACTCATAGCACTAAGTGATATGAAGCCATAACTCATGCTAAATATAAAGAAATGTACATAACTGAATAAGAGGAGAGGGTTGTAAATTGAGTAAAAAGAATGAGTTAAACGAATATGGGGACTCGGGTCCCCCCTATACTTATGCTGAGAAAAGACTAAGTATATAGATGTGAAATGAAATAAGGAGCCCGATGTGAAATTAACTATCCTATGGATGCGTCCTTACCTTTCAACATACATAAATAGTACCTGCATGTAATGTATGGTTTTCTCTCCCAATGCAATGTTAATTCTAACTCCAATTTAATTAGTCAAATAGCATTAAATAGTCTCATTTTTAAGAGCTTGGTTATCACTTGTAATTAATATGTCAGAATATAATACATCATCTACAATACAATCATGTTTCTTTAAAATCCTAAGTGATAAATCAGGAGGGATCCAGAAAAGTCGATGCAAATGAAAACTATGATGCATGCTAATGTAATAGATACTTACAGTGCTTCCCAGCTCTCTCCATGTGGATGCAAGACTAGATATATAAATCTATCTATATGGATGTATGTCGATAAAAGCCACACCTAAACATGAGTTATATTAGTGGGATAAGAATGTATTTAATTGAGCTAAGTTGCTTGTAGTTTACGTTCGTCCAATGAATCTTATAGAGATGAGTGATTCTCTTAAGATTGTTAGTGCGTCCTAATTATGATTGAAGGACACAAATATAAACCTAAATTAGCTATAAAGTCGTGTGCCTAAATCGTAATTTGGGCACTTAAGTTGAGTCATACCTATGGTAGGTGTAAAACAGACTCAAGACACAAAAAAAATGTCCAAGTCCGCATTACAACCGTGAGTTCTCGATTGAGAACTACTATAAAGACAAAGACATATTATTATATAACAACAACTTAATACAAAATTGTTATCTCTTTCTTTCAGGTATACTTGCGACCCCTCTCATCTGAAGCATCCAACTCATTAACCTCCGCTTTGTTCAAAGTATCCTCAGATAGAGGACTCTGCCACAAAGTCAAATGATTAAATCCATATCAGAGATATAACTATAACATAAAATTACAACATCATATACAAAAACAATGCATCAATATAACAAGAAAAAAATAGACCTAAACAATATATTAATAATATTAAACAAATAATGAATCTAATTAATTATATAATGAATCTGTGTCCCCAACAATAATGACATTTGATGAACCGCTAACTAGCTAACTTGATTCATATTCATTGTAATATGGCCAATTAGCAACCGATCAGAATCTAGTTAGAAGATCTCTGTGAGGAGTAGTTGGTTTAAATTTATCCTATATAAGTCCAAGGTTGAATTCAAGGACACGAGCTATTAATACAAGTAATTAGATATTAATACACATGCTAAGAAATCAATACACTATCAAGGTCAAAAGCAACAACACAATGCATTACAAAATAATATGAATAGAATGCATTTTTTTGGATTTTTATGCAAGTTAATTAATCTCAAAATGAACGGAATGAAGTAAATAAAAACATTCATATAAAACATAGTTGATGTCCTTGAATTACGTGCAAGTCTCAAGTAATTATCATAATCAATATCACGGTGCAATTGATGAATTAATAAAGAGATAAAATATATTTAATACAAAGAAAAGCACATATATTATCTTTGATAATTAAATCATTAATTAAACATCCAATCCAAGGTAAAAGATGCCATAATAAAGATAATGAAAAGACCTTCACAATGCAACTTAAATCATCTCAATTGGAGTTCACATGCAGAAGTTATTACACATTAATTCTAGGGGCATAAATGTAAATAAAACATTTTAAAAACACAAGAAATATCACATAAAGGTCTCTAGAGGGATTGAAAATAAAACAAGGACTCATATTTTGATAATTACCCCCTACGTTGGGGCATTTATGTAAATATGTATAGTCTGGTGTGGCTGAAGAATATCCTAAGGGCACACATGAAGCATGCACCCTTAGACTTCATTGTAATTATTGAAAACCATGTCACATTTGCTGCAAAATTCCCCATCACCCCACGAATCGCGCACATGCGTAGAGGTTCGAATGATGGTTCGGGTCGGTTGTAGGTGTGGAGGCTATGTGGAGTGCCTTCGGGCTTCGTCGCTGCCTCGATCCCATCGAGTCTAAGGGTCCGCTGCAAGGTTCGCTGAGGATGATGAACCACCATATCTTCAAGATCCAACGGTAGCTGCTAAGTCTTCCTCCTTAGCCTTACGCTCAGCTGTGGCAGCGTAGGATGTGCTCAAGCATCCTCCCCTAGTCTCCTCCTCGCTCCTCCTTGTCGTCTGAAGCTCGAGGACGCTTAACAAATTGTTAGCGAACATCCCAGAGTGGAGAAGAAGGTCATACGAGGAGTGGCTCATCTGATCAGGGAGAGGTCGCAAGCATTATTGCTCTATAATAGACCAATGAAGAAGGCTCTAACCATTGAAGAAAAGTACATGCAAAATGTTTTGAAGAAGCCAAAGCGTGTGTGTGCATGAGAGAGTGAGTGGAGTGAGATATTGTGTGAGCGTAAGAATGGAGGATCGATTGGGTTCATTTTCTACCATTAACGAAGAGAAAATGGTCAAGGTGAAGGTGGTTCTATGGAAGGGGAAGTTTTGATTGGAAGCTCCTGCGTGAATCTATGATTCACGGTAAAGGTCGAGGTACGTGTTGATTCAAATGAAAACTAAGTACATCTGACATCTAGAAATAAATCACAGAAAACATGTATAAAGCAAAACCTAAACTACCTATAGAATTAAAGAACGTTTCCAATGGTTGATGGGCTTGGGCTAAAGCTCAGATGGCCTAATGTCTTTGCTTAACATGCGCAATTGGTGCATGAATCTCGAATGACTGAGAAATTGGTCGTAGCATGGCCATTCAGGCCATGGTCAACACTACAAGTAAGACACCATTGTCGTGCATCTATACTCCCTCAATCCTATCACGATGGGGAGTAGAAGGTTAGGTGAAACTTCACTTAAATATGGGCAACCACCAAAATTGGTGGCGATGGAGTATTTGAAGAAGACAGAGGTGGTTCTAGGTAGTTGTTTAGGCAATTTCAACCACTCGTAGGTTTGTGGAGGTATGTCGGAGATGGAAGTTAGAGGTTTGGTGTCAGAAAGGTAAGCTAGATCTATGGGTAGGTGTTGGATTTGAGGGATGAGGAGTTAGAAGGAGGTTGGTGTATTTCGGAGAAGTTAGGAAGTTGCAACGAGTCACAACTCCTGGAGGGATTGGTTGAAGGTTAGGGATGAAAGAGTGACTGTATGATCAAAGATCAGACAACCGTCACTTGGACGGAAAGGAACGATAATGTGGTGCTTGATGCGGAGATCAAGTGGTTGTAGTTAAAGGCAGATATGAGTGGTTGTGATCAGTTGATAAAGTTCGATCTAAAAGTTAGAAAAAATAAGTGCTGGTTTAGGGGGTGGCTAGGTTGCAAGAGCAAATTATGCCATGTGGCCCAATAAAATAATTAGAAAATGAATAAATTAATATAAAATAAAAAAGAAATATTCATAGGTTGAACTAAAAAAATTGTTGAACATGAAAGTGAGATTACATTATATATACATGCTAATATTTTTGTAAGTATTTTTAGTGTATTAAAATACATATTTTATTTTGTTTGTTATTCTTAAATTTATGAATAATGTTAGATTAGATATAGATGATATACGTCTAATTTTTATTTGATTTTTAATAATAAATAAATATATAAAAAAATAGGCACAATAATGTGCTTATTTAGATAAACTAATTTGTGCTAATTATTTTCATGTAATTAATTGTTAAGTAGATTAATTATTATTTAATGTTAATGACATACTTAAGCTGGAGGGTAATAAATACAAATATTGATGATAAATCAAGGAATTATCAACCTCACTGTGAGTGCAATAAATGATGGGACTTTAGGGGCTCGTTTGGTATCCAGGTTACCTTGAGGAAAGCTAGTTTGCTCCCTTGCATTCTTGGGTTCAAATTCCATCATATAATCTATGTGACACCACCTCACATTTCCAACCCTCTTCAAACCTCCTAACCATCCCAACAGCTACTATTCAAAAGAGGTTACTCCAAACCATCCCAACCCAACCCAGCTACCAAATGAGCCCTTAGTTGTACGGGGATCCCATATACTCAAACCTATACATGGAGATGCATGTCTTTAATCGTCGCTACTCCAAACTCCTCAATCCAACAATTTTCCTTTCATACTAGAGGGGAATGCGAAATGATATGTGCAAATATCCTCTAAATCTGTTGATTCACCCATGTCTAGTAGGTAAGTCTATGAGCTCAAGATGGCAAATGATTCAAACTTAATGGCCCCTAAGTTGTTGTCAAGATGGTTCACAACCTCAATTGGCGATGAAACAACATCAAAAGTGGAAAGTAAGACACAAGTCTTGAGTGATGCTTCATTTTCTTTAATATCACTTCCCAAATCCAACCTCCATGGAGTGGTACATGGATCGTTGACTGTGACCTTCCACATCCGTGGTGGAGGAGCCTCAACCATCATTGTCGAGTTCAAAATATGGTGGATATTGTGGGGGATACGAAGACAGATCAATATATTGAATTCCACTCTCTCATGTAAGGGAAATGCCACCAAATATGACACTCCCCATGACACCGATAACATCTCGACTAGTAGATTATGAAGTCTATGCTAGCAAGCAAACTATATAAAACACACACAGATATATATATATATATATATATATATATATATATATATGAATGATCCTATGAGAGCCAAAATCTGTGAGAACATGAGAGCAGTGATTCTGGACCACTAAATTTTGTAATCCCTCTCCTCATTGATTGTAGGAGGAGAGAGAAGAGCAGAATCTACTAGTCCAGATTCACTGCTCTCATGCTCTCACATATTTTGGATCTCATAAGATCAACCCTCTTTCTCTCTCTCTCTCACTATATATATATATATATATAATATAATATAGGGATGATCCTGTGAGAGCTAAAAATCGTGAGAGAATGAAAGAAATGATTATGGACCACTAGATTCGGTCATCTTTCTCCTGGTTGATTGCAGGAGGAGAGAGAAGAGCAAGATCTAGTAGTCCAGATTCACTGCTCTCATACTCTCATAGTTTTTTGGCTCCCACAAGATCAACCTCCTCTCTCTCTCTCTCTCTCTATATATATATATATATATATATATATAGAGGGCTGATGTTGTGAAAGCCATTATATATATAGGGTTGATCTGTGAGAGCCAAATATTGTAAGAGCATGAGAGCAATGATTCGAGACCTCTATATTCTGTCATCTCTCTCCTGGAGGATGGGATAGATGAGCATAATCTAGTAATCCAGAATCAATGCTCTCATGCTCTCAAAGTTTTTGGCTCTCACAGGATAAACCCTATATATGTAGGGCTGATCATGTGAGAGCCAAAAACTGTGAGAGCATGAGAGTAGTGAATCTGAACCACTAGATTCTGTTCTTCTCTCTCCTCCTGCAATCAATCATGAGAGAGATGACATAATTTGGTGGTCCACAATCGTTGCTCTCATGCTCTAACAGTTTTTGGCTCTCACAAGATCAACCCTATATATATAGGATTGATTCTGTGACAGCCAAAATCTGTGAGAGCATGAGAGCAGTGAGTCTGGATCATTAGATTCTGCTCATTACACGATGGTTGATTGGAAGAGGAGAGAGATGAGCAGAATCTAATGGTTTAGATTCACTGCTCTCATGCTCTCACAATTTTTGGCTCTCACAAGATCAACCATCAACACACACACACATGGGTTCAATGGGGATGCTCCCGCCTCATTTTTGATGTTTCTTTTATTTGTTTTTCAAAAACATCACCATGTATATTCATCCATATATTCCGCCTATATGCCATTCAAATTTCATCAGAAAAAGAGACTCCTATGCATTCCATCTAGAATAGGTCGATTATAGCAATTAGACCGTTGAGATTACATGTTCTAGAATTGGGGCATAGGAGTCTCTATTTTTGTCGAAATTCGAATGGAATATTGGAGGGATATATAGATGAATATACATGATGATATTTTTCAAAAACAAAAAAAAATGCTGAAAAATAGGGACAGGGGTAGCCATGTTGGCTGCCCCTAGTGGACAACCCCATTTTTTCCTTGCTCTCTCTCTCTCTCTCTCTTTATATATATATGTACTTATCAAGAGAGAGAGAATGGGGCTAGCCTCTGAGGGAACTAACTTGGCCCCTCCATCTCATTTTCCCCATTTTTTTGAAAAATGAATCAATGAAAATCATTACTATATCGCTATATTATGTCATTCAAGTTTCGTGAGAAAGAGAGAGTCAACTGCCTCAATCTAGACATTCATTTTTTAACAGTTGCAGAATTGTTGAAATAGATCGCATTCGGATGGAGGCCATAAGTCTCTATTTTGCACAAAATTAGAATGACATATTATAGTTATATAATGATGAAAATCCATGGAAGCATAAAAAAATATATAGTAAAAATATGGGGGGAGATCCAAGTTAGCACTCCCAGGAGGCATCCTCATTCGTCTCTCTCCTCCTTCAATCAATCAAGAGACAAATGACAAAATCTAGTAGTTTAGAATCATTGCTCTCTTGCTCTCACATTTTTTGGCTCTCACAAGATCATCCCTCTACACACATATGGGTAAAATGGGGTTGTCCCCTAGGGGGAGCTAACTTGGCTCCCCCGTCCCAATTTCCCCATATTTTTAATTTTTTGACAAATTCTTTTAATGATTTTCATTATTATATCCCTTTAGTATGTCATCCAAAATTTTTGACTTCTAGATCCACCATCCAAACGGGATCAATTTCAACAATTATGTGACAATTAAAAAAATATTGTCAAGATGGAGGCCGTAGGAATATCTGTTTCTCACGAAACTTCGACATAATATAGGAATATAGTGATGAATTTCCATGGATTCATTTAAAAAATAAAAAATATATAGAGAAAATTGGGGTGGGGGATCCAAGTTAGCTCCCCCAAAGGGCATCCCCATTCCCCCCTCCCCCCCACATACACACACACACACACACACACGCATAGGGGACCTTTCAAATGAGGTGGGGCTTTTCTGAAATTGTAAAGGCCACTATGAATTTAGTAAAAACTCTGTAATAGTTTTGTAAAAGTATAAAAAACACATTGTAAAAACTGAATTTTGCAAAATATAACATCCAAATTTAAATTAATATTTCCATCAATTATAATAATATTTCATAATTTAATTTCACTATACATGTTGTGTTAATATTTATTGTTATATGTTTGAAACAGGAAATTGTAAAATATATTGGGAAGATGCCTAAATTAAAATATATTGGAAGATGCCTAAATTGAGGGTGGCTCACCATATATATGGTGAGACCTCGCCTCATTTGAAGTTTCTCCTATATATGTGTGTGTGTGTGTGTCTGTGTGTGTGTGTGTGTTGTGTGTGTGTGTTTGTATGTGTGTGTGTATGTACGACCAGATCGCACGTCATGTAAAACTTCAACTTCCGAAGCTTCAGCTTCCCAAAAATGATCCTCACCCGGGACTCTATCGTTGAACACCAGGGAACCATGACGGTGTTCTGAGCATTCCATAATGCCACCAAGTCACCATTTGTGAATTGTGCCCTACCACAGGGATCACCTTGAACTCGATCGTGTTTCGATGTCCTTGTAGAACAACGACAGTTGGCCCTCGTAGAGCGTCATGCCAAGGTACGATGCGCTTAGGTGGCTCCCTTCGACGTAGTAGATGCTGATGGCCTTGCTCGGGTTCTTATCCATGACCATCACCTCGAACTTGCAACTACTTCAAGAGGTGTCAGATTGGCATGTCAAGGAATTATTTTTAAGTTAATCTTACTAGCAACATGTTTTTGTTGTATTAGCAAGTAAGCACGATTAGACATATATAATCAAGTTCTATCAAATTGAAATTACACATTCGAATTTATTAAACGATCTTGGAATATATAATCAGTGGGGGTGGAGGCTGGGGACAGATGAGGTGTGGGCACAGAGAGGCATGGCTGCGAGGGGGGGGGGGGGGAGGGGCTCGAAGGTAGCACAAGGGCCGTGGGGAGGAGCTGGGGCCGGGGAGGAGGAGCATGAGGCTGAGGAGGAGGGAGAGAAGGCGAGAGGAAAAGGATGGGACAGGAAGAGGAAGATGAAGGGGATGACTTTTCAACCATATTTTTTTTCGATTTAAATCATCATGTATCCTTTAAGTTAACGTCCGCTTGTGTTGGATATGGACAGCCACTAACCGAGGGCACACATGATAGAATGGCAAGAAGCTGGGGGTACAACTGATATTTCCAACAAAGGGAGGGCATAACTGAAATTACAACATCTCAAAGGGGCACAACTGATAAAAACCATTTTGTAAAATATATTATCCATATTGTAACAATTTTGTTCTCAAATATAATAATATTTTCATAAATCTTTCATAATATACATAATTATGTTAATATTTAGTATTAAATTTATGGAGTTAACAAATGGTAAAATAAATAGGAAAATGGTGAAATTGGCATGGTTTTCCATGCATCCATGAATGGTCCACCTTATTGGAAGTCTCCCATATATATATATATATATACATATATATATACATAATACATATATATATATATATATATACATATACATATATATATATATAGGATTTCTTTCAAATAGGACTTGGTCCTTCCATCCCTATGAAAGGCCAGCCTCTTTTTTGTATAAAACATGATGACTTTAAGATACATATACAGTTTTGTATTATAATGTGAAGTTTTAATGTTTGTATTATAAGGCGGAGTTTTGTATGCGGCTTTGTATTTATAACGTGCACCTATAATACAAACTGTATACGTATTCTGCTAAAGTGTTCGTGATTTATACAAAAAAGGACCGACCTTCCAAACTCACTGGAATGACTGCGTCCTATTTGAAAGGGCCCCTATATATATATATGTATGTATGTATGTATGGTTAAATGGGGCTGCCCCCTGGGGGGAGCTAACTTGCTCCCCCACCCCATTTCTACTGATTTTTTTTTGAAAATTTCTTCCGTAGAATTTCATCACTATATCCATATATTATGTCATTAAAATTTCGTGGTAAACAGAGACTCGTACGATCCTTCATCCAGACAATCATTTTTTAAACGGTAATAGAATTGCTAAAAACGATCTCGTCTGGATGGAGGCCGTACGAGTCTCTGTTTCACACGAAATTTGAATGACATAATATAGGGATATATTGATGAAAATTCACGGAAGAAATTTTCAAAAAAATAAAAAACCCGGGCGAAATGGAGCGGGGGAGCCAAGTAGCTCCCCCATGGGCAACCATCATGGCTGCCCACACCCCATTTTTTCGCAATTTTTTTTTTATTTTTTGGAAAAATATCACCATGTATATTATCCCTATATCCCTCCTAATGCCATTTAAATTTCGTCAGAAATAGAGACTCCTACGGCCTCCATCCAGACGTCATTTTTTTAATGGTCGCAGGATTTTTTAAATCGACCTTATCTGGATGGAGGCCGTAGGAGTCTCTGTTTCCGGCGAAATTTGAATGGCATATAGGAGGGATATAGGAACGAATATACATGGTGATATTTAAAAAATGACAAAAATACGGCGGGGCAGCCATGTTGGCTACCCCCAGGGGGCAGCCCCATTGACCCCTATATACATGTATATATGGGCAAGGTGACTACATTGGCTGATATAGAAACTTACCTACATCTGGTCATTTTTTCATTATTTTTTTTATTTTTTCAAATGAAACTTCAGTGGGATTCAACTTAATATATAGAGTGGATTATGTGATTCAAATTTTAAAGGAAAAAATATTTCTAACATGCCCATCTGAATGGGGTTAATTTTTAGAATTTTTAGACATTAAAACTTGACTATCTTGATGGATGGGATAGAAGTCTCGAATAAGTTGAATTTGGAATGACACAGTGATGGTATATTGTGATGAAAATCCCCAAGATTTCTTTTCAAAAAAAATTAAAATTAATGAGAAAATGACCCGATTTTGGTAAGTTACATACATCACCCGATGTAGGCTCCCCCCCATATATATATATATATATGTATATATATATATATATATATATATATGAGAAACGTCAAATGAGGCGGGGTCTCACCATATATATGGCGAGCCATCGTTAACATGTATAATGAAATAAAATTATGAAAATATTATTATATTGGATGGAAATGTTAATTTATATTTGAATGTTACATTTTACAAAATCATTTTTTATAATGTTTAGTTTATACTTTTACAACATTGTTACCGAGTTTTTACTATATTGATAGCGGTCTTTACAATCCTAGAAAAGACCTACCTCATTTGAAAGGTACCCTATATACATACATACATGCATGCACACATAAATACATGCATACATACATACATGCATACATACATGCATGCATGCATACATACATCCGTGCATACATACATACATACATAAATACATACACACATACGAATATGCATATGGGGAAAATGAGTTTGCCTCCAGGAGAAGCTAACTTGGCTCCACCGGCCCCATTTTCTCTATTTTTTATTTTTTTTGAAAAATGAATCAGTGGAAATCCATCATGATATCCTTATTATATGTCATTCAAGTTTTGTGAGAAATATAGGCTCCTACAACCTCCACTTAGACTGTCATTTTTTATCTGTCACATTTTGAAATTGGCCCCATCTGGATGGTTGATATAGGAGTCTCTATTTTACACGAAATTTGAATGACATAATGAAAAGATAAAATGATGACAATCTATTAAGTAATGTTTAGTGGTTTTTGAAATTTTTAGTTGTTTTTGGACTGACACTAGAATACAATAAAATAGACAGTAAGTAATTTTTTTTGGAATTTTTCAAGGTGTTTTAATATTTTTTGGTATTTTCTAAGATAGACAGTGGTTGAAATGCATGTTTTTGATTTTTAATAAATATAAAAATGCAATAAGATACAAATGCAAAAATATGGCGTGCAAGTGCAAGTTAACAGAAGCCTATGTGATTTTTTGGTAATTTTTGGAATTAAATTATGCATGAAATAAATAGAACAAGCAAATAAAAATAATCAACATGGCAGGGGTATAAGTGCAAATATCAAAACATCCAGGGGCACAGTTGCAAATTTCACACAAAAATTATAACTAAATATTCAATTTAATGGACCAAATGTAAAATACAAGACCCGCAGGGTCACACCTGCAAAATGTCCACCAGGGCGCGTGACTAGCACACGCCTAGAAAGGACCTAGATGCAATTGTCAAAATACCCGAGGGCTTACATACAAATAGCCCAAAGATTTTACACTACAATTAAAAGTTCGGGTACTGAAAAGAAATACACAAATGTCCAAGGGCCTCGCTGCAAAAAGCACCGAGCCTCACGTGAACAGGTCACGTGAGGTGACGTGGCCGAGGAGCTACTTGTAAATACTAAAAGTTTAAGAGCGTACTTATAAATTTTACAAAATATTTTAAACGACACAAGAAAGTTTAAGTATTAAATACTAATTACAAAAAGATCGCGGGTATACTTGCAAAATTCCCATGCTAAGGCGCTGGCCTGGCGGACGGCTCAGATGCATCCACTTGACACGTGTCCGCTCGAGGGGCTCCGATGACGCTTCACGAACGGAGGCCTAGGACTAGATCCCAGCCCTGGATCCGATGGTTGCATGGAGAAGCGATCGGACGATCGGTGATGGATCTGGGGGACTCCTGTGATCCGACGACGGCGAGGGCCTGACGAAGAACAGGGAAGAAGGTACGCCGTGGCGACCTTCCTCCGATGATTGCGCTCCTCTCCGGCGGTCAGATGTGCTTCAAAATGGTCCCAGGTGGTTGCTGCAGGTGCCTTCTATCGTCCGATGGCCTCAAAACCCTCCAGCGACGGCTGGAGCTCGCCGATGATGTCGAAGAAGCCGGCAGCCTCCAGGAACCTCCGACGACGTGCAAAATGGACTCCAGGTGCTATCTGCGCTCCAAAGACCTGCAGAACAAGTTAAGGTGGTCGTGGGCAAAATGCCACGACCTCCAGTAGGTTCGCACATGGGGTGAACGGCGAGATCGATGCTCGCCAGAGCTTGCTCCGGCGAGAGGAATCGATTGAGCGAATTGATGGGGGATTGGAAGAAAAAAATGGTACCTAAGTGATCCTAGGACTACAGAGAGTGAAACGAGAACGAAAATGAAGAAAATAAACACCTCAAGGGGGTACCCGAGGTTGAAGGTACCTCAACGGCAAGGGGTCGCCGGAGGTGGTCTGGAACACCCAAGATCTCGTCGCACCTCCGCCTTGAAGACGCCAAGCTGGAGCTGTCACCTCCAGGGAGCCAAGGCTGATTGAATTGAGGACGAAGGACCAAAGAATGGGGTTCAAATTCAAAAGGAAATCGGAGGTTTGGTCATAAGGTGTTTGACTCAGTGATTGGGGCGCTCCAAAGGACGAGAGAATGGCAGTGATTCAACGACCCTTTGATCAAGAAAAAATATAGGCGTGAATCCTCGATGAAAGGGGACAAAAAAGTCAGGTGAAAGCGCAAGCCTCGAAAAATCCGCGAATCGGAGTAAAAATGAGGTCTGACAAGATGGTAGTGGGGCAAGTCAGAGAGTTGACCCGCCGGTCAACCCTCGGAGGCACCTGGTTGGTCCACGTGGACCAACCATGAAAAAGCCCAGAAAACGTTTTATTAATTCAGTTTAAAACAGTAAATGGTTGAATAACTTTTGGTTATTAAATAAAAAATATTTATTATTTTATGTAGTATTTTATTCTGATTTTTAATTATTTTTATGAGGTATATTTTTACAAGTTTACTTTTATACCCTTTATAGGTATAATATCTACATATTTTATTCTTTTATTTTTATTTTGTGATTTTAATTTATTTATTTTAATTTAGTATTTTATAAAATCATAAAATACTTTTATACACACAAATATATTTTTGTTTTATTTTTCTAATGTGTTTTGAATATTTTTTAAAATAGAGAGAGTAATATAATAGGTATAAGTATAGGTAGTATACCTATGTATTATATTACAAGTATTTTATTTTGTATTTTATTTACATTTTTATTCTGACTTTAATATACAAACAAAATATAAGTAATATTTACAAAATTTTAAAAATATAAAATTGTAAAAATAATGAATAAATAATAAATTGAATATTTTAATCAGTACAATTATACAAGGTGGGTCCAAAACTCAACATTCAAACCGTAGCTTCGCCAAATGCAAAACCACTGCCGTTAAATAGCTTATTTTATTCTATATACAATTAAAGGTGAGTTTGCTGCATTTGGACTTTTCATTTGTGGGATACATGTCTGGGAAGTTGGGATTCTGGATTTTTATTCAGACCATAACTTTTTATCTGTATATTATTTTTTAATGAAATCAATTTTGTATTTTTGTTTATTTAATTATCTACAACTTTCATGTACGAAGTTTCTTTATTTGAGGTATAAAAAGTGGAACCAAAAATAAGTACCAAAATAAATAAAGAATGAATTAAAAAGTATAGGTATTTGATCCTTATCTCCCCCTACTTTATTCCTTGTCGACCTATTCATCAAGATGCCTAGATCTCGGGGTTTCGAGTCATAAAATATTTACAATATTTTATTCTTTTTCTTTTCTTTTTTTTATTCAATTATTTTGGCTTTAATTACAAAATTTTATACACTATTTACATGTACATGCATGAATGCTAATATGCTCTATTTAATGCTATTTACAGGCATTTGCCATGGTTTTTGAGGCCAAAATGATAGAATAAAGATAATGAAATGTGGATTCATCATCCCCCTATACTTTACCTTTGCTAGTCCCTAGCAAACACTTATGCAATAAGTGCAGAAAGAAAAATAAAGAAAAGAAAAGGAAGAAATTGGATTTAGTTTAATTATCAAACTTGTCTTCACAAAATCAAAGTTTGGAGCTCAAGTCGGACCTTTGGAATTTTAGTGGGGGTGGAACCTTAATGAGAACCGAATTTGAAATCCAACAGTCACTGAGAATCCCAAAACTCTGTCCAAGTCTCCTCAATAGCCAGATCAGAAATATCTCAATTCATACGCAAACTCTTACGACTATGAATCTGACTCGTACAGTGTAAGTGATGGTGGCTCTCCCCTACTAGAATGACAAAGAAACTGACTTCTCTAGTACGACAACCCAATGATTCCCCAATCTAACAACTCCATCCTCGAGGAGCGGGGTATTCCCTTCTAAGTTCAAGTGGCAACCAACTCAAGAGGAGGGGGTGAAGAGAAGAATGGATGGTAGCCAGTGTAGCTACCTATCCTAGGATGCACGACCAATGTAGTCAAGTCATCCAGCTGCAGGCTCACATATTTGACTTTGGAACTCAAGCTTGCTTATTGACTTTACAACATTTGTACATACTTTACAGGCTTTTTATTTTTGTACATGCCTGAACACTTTTTTTTTGAAATACTATTCACAGAAGCATTTACATAAGGAGTTTTTCCTCTTGAGCCAGTAGACTATCCCTCTTTTGAAGCTTTATTGCAACCCACAACCTCCTGTCTTTAGACTTCCTTATACTGGACGGGTTGGGGTGCACTTCCCTCCCTAGAGGAGGACAAATGTTTCCACTTGTGTGCGTCTCATACCGGCAAATCCAATCCCCTCACCACTCTAACTGAGTTGAGCCATGTGAAAGGTGTAGGTGTCCAAGTTAGGTCATTATCAATAAGAGTCGTGCGTGTGCTCCAAAATATTCTACTTAGGCAGTCAAGAATCCATTGAACCAAGTCCCATGATCCTCAAAGAATTAAGTCAACTAGACCTGAATTACCTCAAACCCAGTTCCTATAAGGATCATGTTATTAGGTAGATTTTAAGGTCCAATCAAGCTCCAATCTCTGGATTTTATTTAGACTTGTTCAACTATCAAACTCAATCTGAAAAATGCGAATGCTATGCAAATGCGATGAAGCATGTAGAAAATATTTTTGTGATGCAATTTTCAAGGATTTTGAACTTTTTATGGATTTTTGAAAACATGATGGTGATGCATATGCAATTTTTTTTGTTTTTTTTGTATTTTTCAAAAAGATTTTTCAAATGTTTTTGGTATTTTAATTTTGCAAATGTTTTTGGGATTTTTTAAAACAAAAAGTTTTTGGGTAAAAACTAGGTGAAAATATTTACACAGGGATGCATCTTATATATACAAGAAGTGGATTTTAAGAATTTATAGGGTAAGTGGTAAATTTTATAAATATATACATACAATGGATTTTAGTGTGATGTATGTATTCCTCAAACTTTTTTGACACGGGTTTTCAAACAATTTTTTGAAAACTATAGTCCAAAATAGTTTTTGCAAATAATTTTACAAACATGTACACAAATTTGAAAATCATTTTGCAAATGTTTTCAAAACAGTATACGTAGGTTTTTCAAAATATTTTTGCAACAATTTTTCAAACCATTTGCAAATCATTTTTCAAACATTTTGTTTCACACAAAGAAAATAAATTTTCACAAACCACACATTTTTACAAAGGTTGAAAACATGTAACAAAACATTTTCAAAATAGTTTTCAATAAATGTTCACAAAGATTTATAAACTATTTTTCAAACATTTTGCGAAAAACATTTTCACCAGATTTATTAATCAGTAGATACAAAAGGAATTTGAGGAATGGTAACATCTTTTTATTACGGTTTTTAATGAATTTCAAAGAATTATTAGCCTTATTATTAAGAAAATACGAAAGTACGAGTTATGGCTAAAGTATATACATAGTATATACGACCCCCCTATACTTAGCTTGAGCTATGTCCTCATAGATCGAAGAGAAAAATGAAGACATAACTCGTACTAAGTATAGACAAGTTTAAAGAATAAATAAATAAATGAATAAATGAATAAACGAATAAGAAGTTGACCGTCCCTCCTATACTTAGGATCAAATAATCCTAAGTATAGCAGACTGTACACAACGCAGGGAGGGTCAAGGGTGGGAATGAACAGATCATACTCATATTGACTCCCCCTATACTTAGGGTAAGATATCCCTAAGTACAGACAAGAAGAGGAGATAATGGAGAGGATCGGAATGAACAGAACAACTCGGGGTGCACACCCCCCTATACTTAGGACAAAGTACGTCCAAAGTATAGAAGACTGACAACAAGGGGCGGCACCTTTTAGATAGATAAAGAAAATAGAGAAGGAAAAGAAGAAAAGAAGAAAATAAGAAAAGAAATCAACAGATGGAAGAGTGATATAGACAGATGGATCTATACAGCGGAAGATGGAAGTGATGACCATGTACGAGATGCAGATGATGTGAGTTAAAGAGCACATCTGATACCAAAATAATGTGGGCAACATCAATGGTCGGCGAATCATGATCTAGATATAGTTTCAGGCGCTGACCGTTGACACGGAAAGTAGAAGAAGATGACGGTTCGGATATGTCGATACTGCAATTGTCATGTACCTTCCTAATCACATACGAACCTTTCCACTTGCTCTGTAATTTTCCTGGAAATAATTTCAGCCTGGAATCAAACAACCATACGCACTGATCTGGCTCAAACTGTTTATGGATGATATGGGAATCATGCCATGTCTTCACTTTTTCTTTGTACTATAGGCTGCTAGAAAAGGTTGTATCTCTCAGTTCCTCCAGGGCTGCCAACTCTGCTCTCCTCTGATCTCATATACTCTCGGTATCCAATATTAGCTCAGTTACTACCCAAAGTGACTTGTGCTTTATTTCCACAGGAAGATGGCACGGCTTGCCATAGACGAGTCGAAAGGGAGATGTCCCCAATGGATTTTTGAAGGAAGTCCGATAGGCCCACAAGATCGAGTCCAAAAGTTGTGACCAATCCTTTCGGTCTGGGCGGACAACCTTCTGTAAGATAGTCATTATCTCTCGGTTCAATACTTCAGCAAGACCATTAGTCTGAGGGTGATATGGCATGGCAACCCGATGGTCAATGCCGAACTCGTTTGCAAGGGCCCTAACCTTGTCATTGATGAAATGAGAACCCTCCGTATGAAATCAAGACTCTAGGTACCCTGAATCGTGAAATGATATTTTTCCTCAAAAATTTGCACACGGTTTTAGCATCTGCAGCTTGGGCGGGGATGTCGTCAACCCATCGACTGACATAATCTACAACGAGCAAAATATGCTCTAATCCCTGACTCTTAGGAAATGGGCCCATGAAATCAATCCCCCATGCATCAAAAACCTCAAAAAAGTGAATGGGTTGCATGGGCATCATGTCTCTCTGTCCGCAGGTTCCCATCTTCTGACAATCAGTACATCTCTTCATGAACTCATCTGAATCCTTGAAGAGAGTAGGCCACCGAAGGCCGGATTGAAGCACCTTTTGTGCTGTCCTTTTTCTAGAACGATGTCCTCCTGCCTCAAGCTTGTGGCAGTATGTGAGGACACTATGCTGCTCTTCTTGAGGAATGTACCTCCTCCAGATGCTATCCCGTCCTTCATGATAAAGGACGGGATCCTTCCAATGGTAAAGCTTGGCCTTCGCCAGGAAGGTATCGAGCTTCTGCTTGGGCCAACCCTGTGGGACCGTCTTGGCAACAAGATAGTTCACAATGTCAGCATACCACGGGAGCGAGGTGATAGCCAGGATCGCCTCATCTGGAAACATCTCTGTGATAGGTGCGCTGGGCTCAAATTCCTCAAGGTTTTCCAAACGGGAAAGATGATCCGCCACCGCGTTCTTGACTCCAGGCTTATCCTTAATCTCAATATCAAACTCCTGGAGCAGAAGGATCCATCTGGTAAGGTGTGCTTTGGCATCCTTCTTGGCCATTAAGTACGAGATGGCGGTGTGATCTGTGTAGATTGTTACTCTAGATCCGAGAATATAAGATCGATACTTATCCAAAGCAAAGACTACGGCCAGCATCTCTTTCTCAGTCACAGTATAGTTCCGCTGAGTGACATCCAAAGTCTGGCTGGCGTAGTGAATGGCAAACGACAATCCATCCCTCCTCTGTCCAAGGGAGAGAACATCTCGAATGGGAGAGACCAATCGGGTGGCTGAAGGATAGGAGCCGAAAAAACCATACTCTTGAGAGTCTCAAAAGACGCAAGACACTTATCATTGACAATGAACTCGGTGTCTTTCGTCAGCAAATCAGTGAGCGGTCAGGCAATACGACTGAAGTCCTAAATAAACCGTCGGTAGAAACCGACATGCCCTAGAAAAGATCGCAATTGACGCAGATTGGACGGTGGATTGAGTTTTCTAATGATATCCATCTTGGATGGATCGACCTCCATGCCCCTGTTAGAGATGATATGACCAAGGACTGTCCCTTGAGTCACCATGATGTGACTCTTCTCCCAAGACAATACGAGGTTGACCTCAATGCAGCGCTGAAGCACACAGTCTAGGCAGTCAAGACAAGCATCAAACCCGTCGCCATAGACCGAGAAGTCTTCCATGAAGACCTCTAAACAGTCACCCACCATGTATGAGAAAATAGACAACATACACCTTTGGAATGTCGCCGGAGTGTGACATAGACCAAAGGGCATCCGTCTGAAAGCATAAGTCCCAAACGGACAGGTGAATGTCGTTTTCTCCAGGTCTTCGGGCGCAATGGCCACTTGATTATATCCGGAGTACCCGTCAAGGAAGCAATAATGACTCTTCCCAGCTAGGCTCTCGATAATCTGATCAATGAATGGCAGCGGGAAACGATCCTTCTTGGTGGCCTCATTTAATCGTCTGTAGTCCCCACAGACCCTCTAAGAAGTGGGTACTCATGTAGCGATCTCCTCTCCAGACTCACTCATAACTTTAGTGATACTCGTCTTCTTGGGCACCACATGTAATGGACTAAACCCATTTGGAGTCAGAGATGGGGTAGATAAAATCGGCGCTCCACCACTTCGAAATTTCTTTCATGACCACGTCTCGAAGATTCGGGTTCAGCTGTCGTTGGAACTCACGCGACGGCCTAGCATCCTCCTCAAGATAGAGATGGTGGGAGCACAGAGCCGGACTAATCCCCTGGAGATCAGCTATACTCCAACCTATTGCCTTGAGGTTTCTTTCAAGAACCTCCATCAGATGAGATTCTTGCTCTCCAGTCAAACCTGCTGATATAATGACTGGGTGCATATCTGGCTCACTCGCAAGGAATCTATACTTCAGCGACTGCGGCAGAGGCTTCAGTTCTGAACAACAGGGAGGTGGCAGATCTGGCTTCTGATATGTCTGTGTGAAGGTGACCAGGTCTGCATGGGAGAACTCTCGCTCTGCATGAATCTCTGACGAAGGGCGGCCTGCCGAATCATCAATAAACTGCACTGGCTCACACTCTGTCATGGCTGTTGGCTCAGAAGGAATCAGACACGACAAATATTCATCAAAATCATCCCAATCAATGTCTGAATCTGAGGGATCTGAAGTAGATGAACATTACTGAAAATCATTAGCACAACTCGTCCCAACACTGTCAGCCTCAGGTGTATCCTCGTCCAAGGGTGTGCTCTCCAGGCTCTCGACTGCCATAAGCTTTAGATATGATGAATCTGTAGGCAAGGCGAGGGTCTGTGCTACAGCATCTGTCCAGTTGGATTCATCATCTGTCATTACAAAATCACACTCCTGGTGGATGTCTAGCTCTTCCTCTGTCATCTGCGCGGCTTCGCTGGACTACTCCGAGCACTCTAGTTCTCTGGCTCTGGTTTCCTCGATCGTCTCTATTTGTATGGTTTCGCCCTCTACATGAAAACATACCTTCCCGCTATCATGATCGGTCACCGCCTTGGCTGTGTCCAAGAATGGGCGTCCAAGTATGATGGGGGCATCAGTTACCGACTCAGGGATCTCCATGTCCAACAAAACGAAGTCCACAGGGAATTTCAGGCCCTGAATGGTAACGACCACGTCTTTCAACAACCCCTTCAGCCTCTTAGTCGACCTATCACCACTATCTGCCTCGGGTATCACGATGGCCTCAGTACCGTCGTCTGGCTCTCCATCATTGGTGGCATCAGCACCACTGTCTTCATCATCAACAGCGTCACCAGCACCGCTACCTGGTGCTCCTGGTTCTGCATGTGGTTGTCGCTCAGATGAGGCGCTGCCGGCTGGCATCCTACCGATCCTAGTAGTCACAAAATCAACATCATGCAAAGAAGAAGACATGACACTCAAATAATCACTAGGAGAGGTATCCTATGTAAACTATACCTGCTCAGACTTCCTTTTCAGATAGTTCGGGTTTGGTTCAATCTGAGCTGGTATGGCAGCCTTACCCTTGATGATTTACCTCATCTCCTGCCGGAACTCATCCATACCTTGTCGGAAGGATGCTCGCTGTTCGGAGAGCAAGCTAGCAAGATCGTCTAAAGCTTGGTTCTCAAAAGCGGGGGTCTGAGAACCGGAGGGATTTCCCTACTGGAAATGAGGTTTGTTGCTGATGATGGTGAGGATAGTGCTGGGGAGAATGGGAATATGACTGTTGATGCTATTGACGCGGCCTCCACTATTGTCCCTGATAGGCGAGACGAGGACCATGGTGGTATTGCTGATGCTGGGCATACAGGGACTACTGCTGCTGTGGCTGGACGTTCTGTTGTCCTTGAGCTGGAGGCTGCTGCTGAGATGAGGAGCCACCGTTTCCCCAACGAAATCCGGGGTGATCGTGACAAATCCTTGGCTGTGGGTACCGGTCGTACCAAATCCCATTGACTTCCATCAATGGCTCCTCGAAGGAGGGTGGAGGTAGAAATGCCAGTGGTTGCTCTGGATGATAGACCACCATCTGAGTGTCCTGAGATGGCGGCTGTGCTGGGTAGTACTGTAGCAATGGAACCGGCTCTGCCTGAATGTGGGTGACCTAGCTGTACGAGGCAGAGGGTTGGGATGAGCTGCTACTGTCGGCATCAGCTCGTGACCTGGAAGGCTGCTGGGAAGAAGCCTGTGCCTCCTGGACGCAATGAATCTGCGTCTTCAGATCACTCATCGTCTTGACAATCTGGTCCATCTGGGCCATGTCTTGCATCTGCTTTTTCTCAAGGATCTCGAGACGGTCCAGTTTCTCACTGATGCCCATGTCGGCTGCGGCTGATTCAGCTTGTGTTGCGGCTGCTGACAAAGTGTTAGGACCGGCATCGATGCCGACGATCCTCTGAAATGATCCCGCTCCTTGCGGGGGCTTCTGTTGTGTGTAGACACAGGCTTGGGCCATGACGGTTGAATTCTCTGCCATGCCTTCATAAATGGACCAGACATCGTCTTCGCCTTTGGAAAGGTAGGACCCACCGCAAGAGGCGTTAACAAGCCCCTGCAGCTCCGGTGTCAACTAACAGAAGAAACTTTGAACTAGATTGGGCTTAGATATGTCATGGTGTGGACACTGGTCGATGAGCTCTCAGAATCGATCCCAAGCTTCATGGAACTGTTCATTAGGAATCATTACGAAGTTGCTGATCATTGCTCTTACTGCGTTCGTCTGGCCGAGAGGGTAATACTTCTTCAAGTATGCGGTTCGGAGATCTACCCAAGTGTCGATGAACCTCCCCAAATGTTTGAGCCACTATGCAGCTCTGCCAACCAAAGAGAAGGGGAAGGCTATCATCTTGATAGTGTCCTCGGTTATCAGCCTGTCATGAATGGTACTGCAGATCATTTCGAATTCTTGTAAGTGGAGGCGTGGCTCTTCGGTCGGCAGCCCATGAAATTTGGGCAAAAGCTTAATAGTGTGGGGTCGAAGCTCGAAATCTCCATGGATGGGAGGGAGTCGGATCCACCGATGAGTGAGGGATGCTGCTGGATTGTGTAATTCCCTCATGATTGTCTGTGGCGGCCTCTCTTGGTTGGGTTCTCCTCCCTCGTTCTGTACTACAGGAATATCATCTCCACCGCCACTGCCCCCAAGTCGGTTTTCTCGCATTTGTGCAATCTCTCTCATGAGGTCACCCATAAAGACTCCCTGGTCCCAGATCTGCCTCTGCATGGTCTCCAGGGATGCTAGCAAGGAATTGTTGATGGCGGCTTGATCAAATAAGAATGGAGGGTGCTCATGGTCATCTGGATGCTCTCCTATGTCAGCCATGTCTGGGTTCTCTGAAAAAGCAAAAGAACCCATCTCAGGTGCCGTCAAATGCTCTGAGCTCTGTGATGCACTAAATTCTGAAATTCTTGGACTGATGGAAGGAGAAGGGTGGTCAAGGGGGAACAAGGTGGAAGTGAACTCAAGCTCGAAGAGCGGGCTCTCCGAGGTCGTCCTAGATGAATAGGGAGGAGTGTTGGATAGCGGTGCCGACAAGGTCAGCCTAAGAGATCTCCGTCCCATCATCGTGATTATTGATAAGAGCAAGGTCGAGAAATGAAGAAGAAAGAAGGGAGAAGCAAAATTGTGCACAATTGTGCCATGTTTTTGATCATGACCTAAAATCGACTAGCAATCAAACACAATACAAGGGGATTCACCAACTCAACACATGAAGCCGTGAAGGTTCGGCTTTTAACTTTGTCAATTTTAGCTTGAATTTAGGAATTAATCTTTCAACAAGTCCTTAGAGTGCTACGCCTATAGGAGCGAGAGTACTGTCGGAAAAGTATTCCCGCACTTGTCCTCCTCCTATGTAACCTGTAGCTTACGCTTTTTTGAGGTCCTTGTAACCCTTACTGGATCCCTACTCAGCCAAAGAAGAAGAGGGAGGAAGCCGATAGGCAAAACCAATACTTCGGATCTCGCTCGCAACAGAATCACCCGTGAGCGTGCACGACCCTACTCGGATGCATACGGTAAGATAGACACACCCGTGAAGGCGTGGCCTATGCTCGGTACTTCGGACAAGGTCGATGCTCACACAATAGTGAGTCGCCAATGGCGACCAAGCCCTACTCGCCTACGTACGATAGTAGTGCCAATACTTCGGAAATCCAGGTGATACACAAGGCAGCCACAAGCTGGGTTTTTGGCTCTAATCCTTACGAAGCACTCTGCTCACTTGGAGGGAGACCTTCCCATGCAACCTGAAGACAAGTGAGGGTGCGACTCTCCCCAATCAATGAATCCAATTACCAATTTTATTTAGGTAAAAGTTTTCTTAGCAGTCCCTTTTTTAATTTTTTGGTGTTATCGTTTCTTTTGAGTAGATTCAAACAAGCGCCTAATGATTTTATATTTTCTTTGATTCCTACTTTCTCCAAAAACAGAGGGAGAAAAGAGTCGGAAAAGCCGTGCAAGTCGGCACCAAGGTGGAAATCTCACCTTTGTGCCTATATGAAGAATGCAAAGATAGAATGACTTACAGCATCTCCAATTCTCTCCATGTGGTATGCAAAGCCGAAATTTATAAACCTAAACTACATGCCGATATGCAAGCGGAAATCGTCCTTAGTAGGCAATTGCTACGTGAAGAACCACAAGTCAACCACCAATCTCCAATCCTAAAGTCCGGTCTAGGCTCACCCCTCCTCCTCTTGACACATCGAGTTCAGGAGAAGCGCTTGGTGGGATGAGCTTGCGGTGCGGTGGATCAAAGACTAATGATTAACTGTTTAATTAAACTAAGTCCAAATACGAGCTATAAGTGCATGCAATGGTTGTTAAGGTGTGTGGACCTAATCTAATCGATCAAGCAATGCCTAGAACTAATGGCTCACTCCACAAAAGAAATGAAAAAGGAAAAAAACCGGAAAATGACAGTCGAGAAACACGAAGAAAACAACGGTGGGCCCCCAGGTGAACAAACACCTGGAAGTTAGGCCCGAAGTGTCTGAGTTTCCATGTCCCTGTATTATTACAAATTAATAGTCTCTCTCTCACCAAAGAAAATGCAAACTAGCTCACACTCTCTCTCTCTCACTCCTCCTGCTCTCTCCTGTCAGCTAGGCTAAGAAAGCCGACTCCGCTTCCCAAGGTTGCACCGGATCCCCTAGGCGATCCGCCTCGCTCCACGGTCCCTCGCAAGAAGACAAAAAGAGATGGTCAGAAAGCTCAACAATGTATATCCAAACTAGAAGAGAGATAAAATGAAGCAATAATGGAGACAAACAAACACAATCAGACAAAAATGCGATCTATTCGCTGTTGCTCCCCGGCAACGGCGCCATTTGATAAACAGGGAATCGAGAGGTCGTACGGTTTCACAAGGCAAAACCGTAGTGGAAGTCTTGACCACTAAAAAAACCCATATTTAATCAACAATTAACCCACAATATAAATATCAAGAAATGACAAACAAATGTGAAGGTAAAATTTATTTTTAACTCTACATAAAAGATGTATAGATGTAAGTATGTAGAGAGTTCGAACACAAGGAGCAAGGCAGGATAGATCAACAAGTGTGTGTGTGTGTGTGTGTGATGTATTGTATACACTATGCAATGCAAATGTCTTTGTGGGTGTTTAATTTTTTTATTTTTTTATTTTATTTAATTTTTATTTTGTATTTTGATATTTAATTTACTGATTTTTTTTAATTTTTATATTTTTTATTTTCTTTTCAATATTGGAATATATATACATTATAAGAGAAGAGGGTGTAGAAGATTTATAAAAATATGTAAAAATGCTCAAAAAATCAGAAATAAAATGTTTTTGGTCTTTATATGATTTTTTACTATTTTTGTGATTTTTGGGTATTTTTTAGAATCTTTTTGGTATTTTTAAAAGGCAAAATAAAGAAAACAGTGAATTAATAATTCTAGCCGAAATTAAAATGGGAAGGAAAAATATCAAATAATGTCAAAATTTTCCCAAATTAATTTTAAAATAAAGATAATAAAATGGGGAACCTACAAAATCTTAGTTTTCATTTTTTGGAGTTTTCTATGATTTTTTAGATTTTTTAGAATTTTTTGAGTATTTTCTAATTTATAAGGTTTTGGTTTTGAAATTTTTAGTGATTTTTGGACTGACACTAGAATACAATAAAATAGACAGTACGTAATTTTTTTTGGAAATTTTCAAGCTGTTTTAATATTTTTTTGGTATTTTCTAAGATAGACAATGGCTGAAATGCATTTTTTTATTTTTAATAAATATAAAAATGCAATAAAATACAAATGCAAAAAATGGCATGCAAGTGCAAGTTAACAGGAGGCTATGTGATTTTTTTGGTAATTTTTGGAATTAAAATGATGCATGAAATAAATAGAACAAGCACACAAAAATAATCAGCCTCGTAGGGGTATAAGTGCAAATATCAAAACATCCAGGGGCACAGTTGCAAATTTCACACAAAAATTATAACTAAATATTCAATTTAATGGACCAAATGTAAAATACAAGACCAGCAGGGTCACGTCTGCCAAATGTCCACCAGGGCGCGTGACTAGCTCGTGGCTGGAAAGGACCTAGATGCAATTGTCAAAATGCATGAGGGCTTACATGCAAATGGCCCAATGATTTTATACTACAATTAAAAGTTCGGGTACTAAAAAGAAATACACAAATGGCCAAAGGCCTCATTGCAAAAAGCCCCGAGCCTCACGTGAACAAGTCACGTGAGGTAACGTGGCCGAGGACCTACTTGCAAATACTAAAAGTTTAAGGGCCTACTTATAAATTTTACAAAATATTTTAAACGGCACATGAAAGTTTAAGTACTAAATACTAATTACAAAAAGAGCACGGGTATACTTGTAAAATTCCAATGCTAAGGCGCTGACGGACGGCTCAGATGCATGCACTTGACACGTGTCCACTCGAGGGGCTCCGATGACGCTTTGTGAACGGAGGGCTAGGATTAGATCCCAGCCCTGGATCTGATGGTTGCACGGAGAAGTGATCGGACGGTCGGTGATGGATCTGGGGGACTCCCTTAATACGACGGCGGCGAGGGCCTGACGAAGAACATGGAAGAAGGTACGCCGTGGCGACCTTCCTCCAATGATTGCGCTCCTCTCCGACCGTCAGATGTGCTTCAAAATGGTCCCAGGTGGTTTCAGCAGGTGCCTTCTATCGTCCGGTGGCCTCAAAACCCTTTAGCGACGGCTGGAGCTCGCCGATGATGTCGAGGAAGCTGGCGGCCTCCAGGAACCTCCGACGAGGTGCAAAATGGCCTCCATGTGCTATATGCGCTCCAGAGACCTGCAGAACAAGTTAAGGGGGTCGTGGGAAAAATGCCACGACCTCCAGTAGGTTCGCACACGGGGTGAACGGCGAGATCGATGATCGCCGGAGCTTGCTCCGACGAGAGGAATCGATTGAGCGAATCGATGGGGGATTGGAAGAAAAAAATGGTACCTAAGTGATCCTAGGACTACAGAGAGTGAAACGAGAACGAAAATGAAGAAAATAAACACCTCAAGGGGGGTACCTGAGGTTGAAGGTACCTCAACGGCAAGGGGTCGCCGGAGGTGGTCTGGAACACCCAAGATCTCGTCGCACCTCCGGCTTGAAGACGCCAAGCTGGAGCTGTCACCTCCAGGGAGCCAAGGTTGATTTAATTGGGGACGAAGGACTAAAGAATGGGGTTCAAATTCAAAAGGAAATCAAAGGTTTGGTTATAAGGTGTTTGACTCAGTGATTGGGGTGCTCCAAAGGACGAGAGATTGGCAGTGATTCAGCGGCCCTTTGATCAAGAAAAATTATAGGCATGAATCCTCGATGAACGGGGACAAAAAGTCAAGAAGGGCGCGGGGTCATTTGGTGAAAGCGCAAGCCTCGAAAAATCCGCGAATCGGAGCAAAAACAAGGTCTGACAAGATGGTAGTGGGGCAAGTCAGAGGGTTGACCCGCCGGTCAACCCTCGGAGGCACCTGGTTGGTCCACGTGGACCAACAAGGAAAAAGACCGGAAAAATGTTTTATTAATTCATTTTAAATAGTAAATGGTCGAATTAACTTTTGGTTATTAAATAAAAAATATTTATTATTTTATGTAGTATTTTATTCTGATTTTTAATTATTTTTATGAGGTATATTTTTACAAGTTTACTTTTATACCCATTATAGGTATAATATCTACATATTTTATTCTTTTATTTTTATTTTGTGATTTTAATTTATTTTTTTTAATTTAATATTTTATAAAATCATAAATTACTTTTATACACACAAATATATTTTTGTTTTATTTTTATGATGTGTTTTGAATATTTAATAATATAGAGAGAGTAATATTATAAGTATAAGTATAGGTAGTATACCTATGTATTATATTACAAGTATTTTATTTTGTATTTTATTTACATTTTTATTCTGATTTTAATATACAAACATATTATAAGTAATATATAAAAACTATAAAAATATAAAATTATAAAAATAATGAAAAAATAATAAATTGAATATTTTAATCAGTACAATTATACAAGGTGGGTCCAAAACTCAACTTTCAAACCGTAGCTTCGCCAAATGCAAAACCACCGCCATTAGATAGCTTATTTTATTCTATATACAATTAAAGGTGAGTTTGCTGCATTTGGAGTTTTCATTTGTGAGATACATGTCTGGGAAGTTGGGATTCTGGATTTTTATTCAGACCATAACTTTTTATATCTATATTTTTTTGAATGAAATCAATTTTCTATTTTTGTTTATTTAATTATCTACAACTTTCATGTACAAAGTTTCTTTATTTGAGGTATAAAAAGTGGAACCAAAAATAAGTCTCAAAATAAATAAAGAATGAATTAAAAACTATATGTATTTGATCCTTATCTCCCCCTACTTTATTCCTTGTCGACCTCTTCATCAAGATGCCTAGGTCTCGGGATTTCAAGTCATAAAATATTTACAATATTTTATTCTTTTTCTTTTGTTTCTTTTATTTATTCTATAATTTTGGCTTTAATTACAGTATTTTATACACTATTTACATGCACATGCATGAATGCTAATATGCTCTATTTAATGCTATTTACTGGCATTTGCCAGGGTTTTTGAGGCCAAAATGATAGAACAAAGATGATGAAATGTGGATTCATCATATATCTTTCTAGTTACGTCAGAAACAGAGACTCATGTACCCTCCATCAAGAATAGATCGATTACTTCAATTCTTATACAACTAAAATTACATGTTCTAGATGGAGTGCATATGAGTCTCCTAATGAAATTGGAATGTCGTATTAGATGGATATAGTGATGAAAATAAATGGATTTTAGGAAACATAAAAAATTCATTGGAAAATGAGACGAGGTCTGCCCTATTTTCCCATTTATATAGGGAGTAATGGGACCACCCCTTTGAGGGAGCTAACTTGGCTCTCTCCGCCCTATTTTTCCCATTTTTGTTGAAAATTTTCACCATTATAACCTCATATTATTCATTCAAGTTTCATGCGAATCAGGTAGTCCTATGACCTCCATCTAGACAATCATTTTTTAACTATCGTTGAATAGTTGAAATCGACCCCGTCTGGATGGAGGCTGTAGGAGATTCAATTTCGCACGAAATTTGAATGGTATAATATAGGGATATAATGATGAAAATTCGTGGAAGCATTTTTCAAAAAGATAAAAAATAGGGAAAACAGGGATGGGGAGCCAAGTTAGCTTCCTCAGGGGAGCAACACCATTTTACCCCCCCCCTGCCACACATACACACATATGTAAGATTTCCTCCCAATAGGACACAATCCTTCTGGAGTTCAGTAAGGCCGACCCTTACGTTTGTAGAATACGTATACAATTTTTATTATAATGTAATTTTAATGTTTGTATTGCAATGTGCAGTTTTATATGTGGTTTTGTATTTATAATGTGCAGATATAATACAAACTATATATGTATTCTACTAAAGTGTTCGTGTTTTATACAAAAGAGGGCGTCCTTCCTGAACTCAGGAAGGACTTTGTCCTATTGATGAACATCAAAAGTATGAGAAGAAGTGTCTAATGTCCGGTCATGGTGGGTCTACGGTGTCCGACAAGTCTGATCCGATAATCGATGTGTTGGTGCATCTCTTGGCTCTTAATACTCAACTCAAGTGTGTCAATTGACAATAAACCCACAGAATAAATAAGCAATTAATCAAAGTTAGATAAAATTTATTATTCCCTACCAATATATATGTATAGTGTGCAAGTGTAGAGGTCAATCCACAAAGGAGCAATATGGATAACCACAGAAATTGACAAACTATGTAGAAAGTCAACAAATATTTTTGTGCAATTTATAGGGATTTTCTAATTTTTTTTTGGGTTTTAATATTTTATATGTTTTTATTTTAATTTATAATTTTTATTTCCATTTTATATTTTTTATGATTTCTTTTTTTAATATGCAATAAGAAGATATATAAGTATATGTATAATTAGTATAATATAATTACTATATAAGGTATAAATATAATATATATAGATATATATAGAAAATCAATCAAATACAAGTAAGAACATTCCTTTTTATTTTTTAAAGGTTTTAAAATAAGATTAGGGTATTTATAATAATAATACTAATATTAATAAATATATAAGTAATAGTATATATACCATATATGGCTTTCTATTTATACAAATAACAGAAAATATTCAAATTTCAATTAATATATTTTTTGTCTTTTTTATATTTTCTCTACTTTTAAGATTTTTAGGCATTTTTTCCTATTTTTATGTATTTTTAAATGATTAAAAATGTCAAAATGGTGATTTATAAAATTAATCATGATTATTTTGGAATTTAAAAATAAATAAATATCCCAAAAATTCTGAAGGTTATTATATATATAATGGATAAAAAATCATAAATGAAAATAAATATTTTTGCAGTTTTTTTTATAATTTTTAGTGATTTTCTAAGATTTTTGGTGTTTTTTTTATTTTTAATATTTTTCTTCTACATTTTTTATGATTTTTGGTCTAAAGTTACAAAATATAATAATGAAGATACTCTAATTTTTTGGAATTTTTAATAGTGAATTTATATTTTTTTGTTTTTTTAAAGCCAAATAGGGAATAAATGCTCTATTTTTTATTTTCAATAATTAGAAAATTAGAATAAGAAGCCTCCACAAAAATATGTGATAAAGTTGAATATCATGCCTCTACCATAATTTTCCTGAAATTTTTAGAGCACCAGACATTTAATAGAAATAAAACAACAAAAAGAAAATACAATACTAACAGTTTTATTTTTTTAATATTACAGAATTCCAAAGTCCTGGATGCAATTTCTCATAAAATATAACATGTAATATCCAAGTTACATGATTAAAAATAAATGCATAGACCTAGAGGGGGTCCTTTGGAAAATGCCCGCCGCCTCACGTATATGCGCATGCGAGGTGACATGGTAGAGGACCTAAGTGCAAATACAATAAAGATGGGGTCTATATGCAAATATTACAAAAGAAATTAAACTATATACGAATGTTTATGGAATAAAAAGTGAATACAAAAGGTGGTGTTATACAAGCAAAATTAACCCCACATGAGTAGATGGAACAGTTGGGATAAAATCACTTGCTACGCGTCGTGCTCTAGATGCGTGATGACGGTTCGCATTGGAAAGTCTAGATTAGATCTCCAACTGAGATCTGATGGTTGATGGATCTTTAATCCAATGACAGTTGCATCACTAGGAACATGCTCATAATTAGAGGGTGGAGACCTTTGAAGGAAATCCTCAAGCGCATCATGGAAGCGTGATCGTCGTATCAGATACGACGGAGAACGACTAGTCGTACTAGTTGTTCTGTGCAGCGGAATTTAAAATTTTTTTCATGAGATGAAACCACATGATCCAAGAACGATTCTCGGATCGTTTCATCTATAATCACAACAAGTATAATGAAATACCTTTTGAAGCGTGGTCGATCGAGTCTCTAAGAAAAGAGACCTCCTGTCTCAAGTCCGATCGTCGGAGTAATGGCTTGCGAGCCTGGGGATGTGTCACGTTGTCCTCACAATCCAAAAAGTTGATGCAAGCACGGTTGCTCCTGATCTCGTTGTAGGAGATCGAACGTCTCCTTCGTGAGTGAAGCACTCCAAGTAGGCGGAGAACCGCAGAGCGTCAAAGCGGCAGCGCGGTGGCGTAGGCGTCGACGGGTCTCTCCTCTAGGGTATGGTGGACGACCACCAAGAAGAGGGAGAGAGAGGGTTGGCGTGTGAGGAGAAATGAGAGAGAGAGAGATGTGCTACCAATAGCATGTAATAGAGAGCAAGGTATGCCTCTCTATTTATAGGGTTTTGGGATCCATGGATCTCAATCCATGGGACATATAAAATTAATGGATGAGATTGATTTATGTCAATACAATGGTCAAGATTGTTGTTGGTAAAAGCCAACAACTTTAGATTAAAATATATTTGACAAAATCAAATATAAATCAATCCTAAAATCACATCAATAAATAAGGAGAGAATATACATGGAGATTTCATCTCCATGTACATTAAGGGGGGACGGCCACCCACTCCATATAGGAATTGGGTGCCGCCCACCTCTTTCCAAAAGGAGGCAATCTCATGGATTTCCATGAATTGCATGCCTCCTTGATTTTCTCCATTATTTATTTCCAACAACTATTTGTTGGGATTTTATTCACCAAAAATAATTCTCAATTAAATTTGGGAATATTGCAATCTTGACATTCAAAAATTGTGAATCACATTCACAACCCAAAACAAAATATAATTTACATTTTCAATTAATTAGACAATGTGTATCCAATACACATTAATAATTAATCTACAAATATAAATTATAATTAGCTCTCTCTAATACATTATAAATCACATTTATAATATATTATGAATAATTGGATATTACTATCCACATTATTCTTATCCATAATAATTAAATCACATTTAATTATATTGGATAATTTCTCATACATTATGATAATTAAATCACATTTAATTATCAACTTCTCAATGCTTAGATCTTATGCAATTATTCTTGAACCATTCAAGAACAATGCTAACCCTCCTCAGTTACTTGGAGATAAGGACAGGGCGATTGTATTGTTCCACGTATAGTGACTTTGATATTGAGATCACATCTCAAATCCAGATCCCATGGACCTCTCATAGATGCTTGATTAAATCAAGACCGTAATCCTAATCTTCTCATTGCATCTGAATCTCATTCAGATCAATGTCCAATACATGGACTATTATTAGGTCACTTCTCTAATGAGAGGAGTCACTAAAATCCAGACCTGTGTCATCACTCCCTAAGAATGGAAGCGTCATGGTTATACAATCGTTTATGATCAAATCACCCTCAGGTATTCCTAATACCTGTACATCCTGCATACTGGAAGACTCATGATCATCCTGAAGATATAGATCACTTTTACACTATCATCTTCATGATATGATCACTAAGTTTCTCAATATTGGTCCTTGGGATATGGTACAGATCATATGCTTTCACAAAGCATATATCTTACCTTCAAATTCATATCATGCTTCTAAAGCATGATGACCATGCATGGAATTTGGTCAGTCTTAATACCTCATGAGTGAGCTCATGTCTCCCGGTTCACAAGTGAACCTGTATGATCCCTTTGAGAGATCGTATTACTCATATGCCCTTACATCCACACTAGCTCGTCGGTGTATAGACCTTGGTTAGGTCATCAACCTATTGGTCTGCCAAATGTACACACTCAGACATATATCAATACATCTGTCTCTGGTCAGAGGATGTTTGCCTATGATGTGACAGTATTCATTATAGGTCTTTGGTTATCTCGATCTCATTAAGTCAACCCATTGACTCAACTAATCTGATACCTCCGAATCACTATTCCCATGCAGAGGACCTGCATCAAGAGGTAGGTCAGATATCAGCCTAATGAGATAGGATTGACATCTCCTACTCAGGCTGGAGATCACTACTTGTCAATCATTGATGATGCTTGATGAGTCCTCTATCTAACTCCTTAGATATTCATCCAAGCATCAGCCTCTATGATTCAATCAATGAATCATCATCTGTATGATTATCAATTTGGCCATGGTACATAACCCTTATTGTACATAGGGACCTTATAGTGCATTCATTCATTCATTCATTATATCAGAAAGGGAGTGAAACACAACCATAACTTTTATTGATAAATCATTTATTACAATAACATTTATTGTAGGAATGGTTCGCCTCGGGCTCACATTGCTAACAATCTCCCACTAGCCCTCAGAACCATTCAGGAACAATCCTTAAACCCATACTCATTACATGCTGGTTGAAAACCTTTTGTGTCAGAGGTTTGGTAAGAGGATCAACAATGTTGTTGGCAGAGGCCACCTTGGTGATAATGATGTCACCACGCTTTTGAATCTACCGAATGATATGGTATTTCCTTTCTACGTGCTTGCTCTTCTGATGCCCTCTGGGTTCCTTCGCCTGGGCAATGGCTCCCGTGTTATCACAGAGTAGTGGGATGGGAGTATCAGAGGAACCTACACCAAGATCCAGCACGAACTTGCGCAACCACAACGCCTCTTTTGCAGCATCCGATGCGGCAATGTATTCAGCTTTTGTTGTTGAATCTGCTATAGTGTCCTGCTTCTTGCTTCTCCAGCTCACAGCACCACCATTCAACAGGAACACAAACCCTGATGTCGACTTTCGATCATCAATATCCGATTGGAAGTCAGAATCTGTATATCCCAAGACTTGGAGATCACCATCTCCATAGACCAAGATGTAATTTTACATCCATCTTAGATATTTAAATATGTTCTTTACTGCATTCCAGTGTTGTTCTCCATAGCAGGATTGGTAATGACTTACCACTCCCACTGCATGGCAGATATCTGGCCTAGTACACATCATGGCATACATTAAGCTTCCTACAGCTGATGCATAAGGACATCCAGCCATGGCTTTCTTTTCCTCAACAGTTTGAGGAGCCATTCCTTTAGACAGGTGGATACCATGTCTTAAGGGTAGGAATCCTTTCTTAGAACTATCCATACAGAATCTTTCAAGAATCTTCTTTATGTGTCCAAGTTGTGATAATCCCAATATCCTCTTCTCTCGATTTCTGAACAACTTCAGACCCAAGATGTAAGAGGCTTCTCCAAGATCATTCATCTCAAAGGTATGGGACAACCAAATCTTCACACTGATCATCATCTCTATATCATTCCCAATGATAAGGATGTCATCTACGCAAAGCACGATGAACACAATGGCGCTCCCACTAAGCTTCTTATACATACAAGGCTCATTAGGATTCTGCACAAAATCATAACTCTTTATGGTTTCGTCAAATCTGATGTTCCAGCTACAAGAAGCTTGCTTGAGCCCATAGATGGATTTCTTCAGCTTGCATACTTTTCCATCCTCAGTCATGAAGCCCTAGGGCTGCTCCATGTAGATATCCTCCTCGAGGTATCCATTGAGGAAAGCCGTCTTGACGTCCATCTGCCAGATATCGTAGTCAAGATATGCAGCTATAGCCAGCATTCCCCTGATGGATTTAAGCATAGCCACGGGAGAGAACGTCTCATTGTAGTCGATGCCTTCTCTCTGTGTGTAGACCTTGGCTACGAGTCGTGCCTTGAAAGTCTATATTTTCCCATTAGGTCCCCTCTTTCTCTTGAAGATCCATTTGCACCCAATGGGTTTTACCCCTTTAGGTGGATCCTTTAGGGTCCATACACCATTCTTATGCATGGAGTCAATTTCTGACTTCATTGCTAGCATCCATCTATCCATGTCATGATCCGCGAGTGCTTCATCAAAGGAAGTAGGATCATTGTCAGTTTCACCTGACACATGGAATCCATACCTTTTAGGTGGTGCAACCACCCTCGAACTCCTTTGAAGAGATATGGGTGTTTCATCTTTATTTATTTCTTCAGTTCTGGTCTAGGAAGCTCAGAATCCTCAGGGGATTCTATGAGTTCCTCTACTTCACTTTTATCTTGACCTTTAAGGAAATCATCCTCCAGAAATTTCACATCTCTAGAGATAAAAACCTTTTGGCTCTCAGGGTCATAGAGTTGGTATCCAATAACATCTCTAACATACCCAATGAAGTAACACTCACGAGTGCGAGATTCCATCTTACTTGCGTCCACGTTCTTCGCATGAACCAAGCAACCCCAAACCCTCAAGTGATTGACACTAGGTTCGGTTCCATACCAGAGCTCATGAGGAGTCTTAGGTACAGATTTGCTGGGAATCTTATTCAGGATATATATTGCAGTCTCTACTGCATATCCCCAGAAACTAAGTGGTGCATGTGCTTTACTCATCATTGAACGGACCATATCCATGATAGTCCTATTGTGTCTTTCAGCAACACCATTAAGTTGGGGAGTTCCAAGAGTAGTGAGATTGGAGACAATTCCATTCTCTTTAAGGTATTCCTTAAATTCATCTGAGAGGTACTCGCCACCTCGATCAAATCGAATACGTTTAATCTTCCTATCAGTTTGGTTCTCAACCAAAACCTTGATTTCTTTGAACTTTTTAAAGGTTTCAGATTTATGACGTAATAGGAAGACAAAACCGTATAGCGAATGGTCATCAATAAACGTCAAATAATATCGATATCCATTTCGAGTCGCGGTACTGAAGGGACAACATACATCGGTAACCTTGTTATGGAAAGGCATCCTAGACATTTTACCTCGAATGCAATGTTCACAGGTAGGTAAAGACTAAACCAGTAGAAAATCCAAAGGTCCATCCTTTATTTATCTATTGATCCTATCAACAGATAAATGACCATGCCTTTGATGCCAAATCATGTTTGAATGATTTATATTACTCCTGGAACTTTTAGTGTTTTTTTAGTGGTTGTAACATTCATGACATGCTTATTAATGCACAATTCATAGAGTCCACCAGAAGTCAAAATACCATCTGCAATATATTTATCATAATGATTTATGACTAACTTATTACAAAATAGGAATGAATATCCACTTCTAACTCGCTTAGATACAGATATTAAATTCCTTCTGACTTCAGGTACATAAAGACACTCTTTAAGTACTATGACTCTTCCACTTGATAATGATAGCGGACAAGTCCCGACAGCGACTACTGCAACACTTGCATCAGATCCAATCTGGATGACTAGCTCCCCTTCTTCAAGATTTCTAGTTTCCTAAAACAAATGCAACAAATTGCATACATGAACAGAAGCACCAGAATCAACAACCCAACTTCCTTCTTGTCCAACGAGAAAACTGGTTTCAATGATAAAAGTAGATTTCATACCTGTTGGAGCTTTACCTTTATCGACCGACTTCAGGTAATCCGGGCAATTACGCCTCCAGTGCCCCGGCTTTTTGCAGTGATGACAGACTTCGGTCTTCTTTGATGCCATTAGAGTGGATGCATTGGAAGACGAGCCAACACTTTGTCCCTTCTTCTTTCTCTTTTGGGCTGGGCCCTTCCGAGAACCATGCTTCCGACCGCTCTTCCCTCTGACCTGTGCAACCATTGCACTGCTAGTGGGACCATCTTTCTTCATTACGTCTTCTGCAGACTTTAATGCAGCAAGAAGCCCAACATTTGTCAGTTCCAGCTTATTCATGTGGAATGACACCACAAAGTTATTGAAAGACTTGGGCAACGATAGCAGAATGAAATCGGATTTCATGTCTGCATCCATGGTTGCCCCCAGAGTCTCCAGCTCCGATAAGTACCCAAACATTTTCGGTACATGTACACGAACCGAAGTCCCTTCATCTGCAGCAAACGAGTTCTTTCATAACATTATATCACTGGGTGCGATTAATGTCACCAAATATATCTTTTAGGTTCTGCATGATCTCCTGGAAAGTACTCATGTCCACATGTTGTTTCTAAAGAACATTTGAGAGAGAACCCAAGATGTAGCATCTAGCCAAGACATGATCTTCATCATACTTGTCATTGAATGCTTTTTCTTCCTTAGATTTAGGGTTTTCATGCTTGTCTTCTGAGAGCACATAACTGATGCGCTCCGCCGAGAGTACAAGCTCCAAATTACGGATCCAATCCGAGTAATTTGGTCCGGTCAATTGGTTGACCTCCGGAAGCCTGCTCAGTGGGTTCATGGACTTCATTTTCTGAAATTGAGAATGCACTGTATTAGAACATATTAATCATATATTCAATTCAATTTTATTTGATCAATGCATTTTAAATCAAATTAGTCTTGCTGTGTCAACTATGAAAGTTTATTCCCTTATTCACTTTCAAAGTAGGAGATATACTTACCGATATATCTCAAGCAAGAACTGGGATCTCCTCTTTATCTTTTTCATATCCCAATAATATGAGAACCTATGACTCCAATAAAGAGAAGCGGGAACACATTCCGCCTTACAAGTCCAACTTGCATTTCCCAATTCGGTCTTTAATACACGGGCCCACCACCCCTAAGGTGATGTTGACCCGTCATTAATTGAACCAACCGTCAACAGGAATACAACTTGCTATGCACAATCCAATATCACCCCAATAATATGAAGACCCGATATTGGGGTCACTACGCATACGTCCTTACTCTTTCGAGAAGAGACGAGCCTGTTCCAAATGGATCATAAGCAGGAGTTGTCATTTCGGACAGGCATCTCCCACATATAATATCTGGCGATGAAATCCTTCGCCTTGACGGGAGACCATGGATGTCACTTATGTGATCCTCCATCTCTTATTCAAATTTAATTAATTACTATGAATTACATTCATATAATCAATTCTTCCAAGGGAATTATCAACTCTAATCATATTAGAGTATTTTAATTGGACATAATTAACTCAATCATAATAAATTAATTATCAATCCAATTCAATCTATCAAACTTGATTGTTATACTTGAATATATATGGTATTATTCTCACAGTACATATTAATTTGTATTTTAATAATTAAAAATACAACTTGATTTCTTCGGCATTATCCAGACCCTACCCGCTGTCATGGCCAGTACCAGCGAGAGTGGGACGGACCACATACGTTGCAACCCGCTACCCCAGCGTCTCCGACTAGACACCATATCCGCATCGGGAAAGGATGATGCCAAGTAGATCAATTTGTACTTGAGATAATCATCGGTTCTTCAACCGAAATTATACCATATAGTATTTAAAACAGATTTGATTATAAGGAAATTTGCTAGACAAATTCCCAATCCTATTCAAGCAAGGAGTTCGATGATTGTGTTTCCAATTATGATTTAGATCAAATCTGATCAATTATTGGTTGAAGACAAGTCAATTAAGGAAATAATCATCTTCCAATATTTCTCAAATATTTTCCATAATTATTTCTTGAAATTAACAATTAATTTCATTAATTGACAATCACATGGTTCTTGATCAGGACTGTAATTTCAGCAGTGGCCCCTACTTACTAAAATTAGCATATCTCAATCATATTAAATCCAAATTAGACAAAATCAATTTTCATAGATTGCTAATTTGATTTAGGACAGAATCCAGTATGTTTCACGCATTTCGAGGTAAGTCTAAACATTAATTAACTCTTTAATCACGTTAAGATTTGCAGTTCCCGCAACAGTGCATACATGTTCATTAAAACAACCATATCTCGAGCATACGAAATCCGATTTATGCAAACTCAGATCCTATAGTTTCCTTATTTAATGGGGAATAAAATACAAGCAAATAATTCGTCCTTAAACCTTTTAAACATGGCCGAAATGATTTACTAAACAGATCCGCGAAATCGAATGCGATAAAAAACTTTCGCGACCTTAACGATCCCAAGTCGTCTTCGGTTTGCGAATCATATTCGAAAGCGTCGACCTAAGGCTCTGATACCACCTGAAGGATACGGAGAAATCCTCAAGCACATCACGGAAGCGTGATCGTCGTATCGTTTACGACGGAGAACGACTAGTCGTACTAGTTGTTCTGTGCAGCGGAATTTAAGATTTTTTCATGCGATGAAACCACATGATCCAAGAACGATTCTCGGATTGTTTCATCTATAGCCACAACAAGTATAATGAAATACCTCTTGAAGCGTGGTTGATCGAGTCTCTAAGAAAAGAGACCTCCTGTCTCAAGTCCGATCATACGAGATTGAACGTCTCATTCGTGAGCGAAGCACTCCAAGTAGACAGAGAACCGCAGAGCATCGAAGCGACAGCGCAGTGGCGTAGGCGTCGACGGGTCTCTCCTCTAGGGTATGGTGGACTACCACCAAGAAGAGGGAGAGAGAGGGTTGGCGTGTGAGGAGAAAGGAGAGAGAGAGATGCGCTACCAATAGCATATAATAGAGAGCAATGTATGCCTCTCTATTTATAGGGTTTTGGGATCCATGGATCTCAATCCATGGGACATATAAAATCAATGGATGAGATTGATTTATGTCAATCCAATGGTCAAGATTGTTGTTGGTAAAAGCCAACAACTTTAGATTAAAATATATTTGACAAAATCAAATATAAATCAATCCTAAAATCAAATTAATAAATAAGGAGAGAATATACATGGAGATTTCATCTCTATGTACATTAAGGGGGGGCGGCCACCCATTCCATATAGGAATTGGGTGCCGCCCACCTCTTTCCAAAAGGAGGCAATGTCATGGATTTCCATGAAATTGCATGCCTCCTTGATTTTCTCCATTACATATTTCGAACAACTATTTGTTGGGATTTTATTCACCAAAAATAATTCTCAATTAAATTTGGGAATATTGCAATCTTGAGATTGGAAAATTGTGAATCACATTCACAACCCAAAACAAAATATAATTTATATTTTCAATTAATTAGATAATGTGTATCCAATACACATTAATAATTAATCTACAAATATAAATTATAATTAGCTCTCTCTAAAACATTATAAATCACATTTATAATATATTATGTATGATTATCAAGTTGACCATGGTACATAACCCTTATTGTACAGAGGGACCTTATAGTGCATTCATTCATTCAATATCAGAAAGGGAGTGATACATAACCGATAACTTTTATTGATAAATCATTTATTACAATAACATTTATTGTAGGAATGGTTCGCCTCGGGCTCACATTGCTAACAACCTCCCCTAGATGAACAGGGAAGAACTCAACTCCGAGGAAACTTCGATTGCCAAAGTATGTGACTCCAGCCACTTAGAAGGTTCACCGACAGTGCAAAATGGAGTTGATGCTCCTTCGTGTCGGTTGGAATGTTCAGAAGGGTCTATGACCCATCTATAGGGTCCTAGGTGGTTTGAGAAGCCGGTGCTCCAGGAATACCTTCAGTTGTGAAAAAGTCGACCCTACAAGGGTCTTCGAGCTCTAGTACCTGCAGGTTAGTATCACATAAAGATGCACAAGGGTACAATACTTGATTTGGCCCAAAAATAAATGAGAATGAGGCACAATGGAAGTCTCCGATGAGAGGCGGAGGAGGAGCGTGGATCTCTTGACCTGACAAGGTCAAGGTGATTCGACGGGTGTAGAGTGTTAGAAGCGAAGGGCGAAGGATGTGAGGTGGTCTGTAGGTCGAGATGACAGAAGGAACAACAGGAAACACTGGCGGAACACTAGCTCCGTCGAACCAAGTTTTTTGGATTTTCAAGAATAAGGGATGAAATCACACAAAATGAAAAGCTAAACTAACTTGTTGCTAATGTTATGAATAAAAAATGTAAGAAAAGGGGGGAAAACTAGGGCTTCGACCTGCAGAATAGGGAGCTAAGATGGAGCTCCTCCTGAAGCTACTTTAACGAGCTCGCCTGGTCTCTTCCTCCATGCAAAAGTTTCCGTGATGCTAGTGCCATCAACAACTATCTCTAGCACAAGAAAGATCAGGAGTTTAGAGGGTAGAGTATAATCAAATTCAAAATGAAGGAGGAAGTGGCTATATGTACATGCGATGCTTTGACCAAGGGTGTGGCTCGCTTCAGTGATCCATTGAATGAGGAAAGGTGTGCACATGAAAGAGCAAAGATCGAGGATGGAAAGTCAAGAAAAAATCTAGCTGAGAGGATGCAAGTCTTGGTTAGAGAAAATTGGAGAAATCAAAGTGCTAGGCCTCTAATAGACACATGACCTTGGGGGTAAGGAGTTGACTAGGGTCAACGTGGACTCGCCTCCCATTGATTCACATCAACCACATAATGACAAAAAAAGGAATAAATCCCTTATTAAATAATTTTAAAATAATAAAGATTTTATTTTTTTCAAATATGAAGAAATGTTTATTATTTTATTTAGTATTTTATTGTGATTTTTATTTAGTTTTACATGTCAATTTATTAGGTGTTAATTTTTACGTGTATAATTATAGGTACATTTACCTGTATATTATGTACTTTATTTTTTTGTATTTCATATTTTATTATTTTATACATAATTTTTATATTTATAACTTATTTAAATACATATGTACATATTTTTATTTTATTTTTCTGGAGTTATTTATCTACTCAAATAAATAGGTATATACAATGGTTTAAAGGAGGCTACTCCCTGGGTGTAGCCAATTGGCTACTCCTACCTCTATTTTTCCCTATTTTTTTATTTTTTGGAAAATAAAAATATGTAAATTCATAACTATATTCCCCGAACATGCCATTCCAATTTCGTCAGAAACAAAGACTCCCTTTCCCTCCATCAGCAGGGGGTCAATTTCAGCAATTCTGATACGGTTAAAATTTGACAGTCTTAATGGAGGGGATAGAAGTCTCGAATTAAGTTGAATTTTGAATGACACCATGGTGACATATTGTGATCTAAATTCCAATAGGTTTCATTTCAGAAAAATAAAAAAATAACGGTGAAAAGGGGTGGGAGCATGTAAGTTGGCTACAACTAGGGAGCATACTCCCTTTTCCCATATACAATATGTATGTATATAATATGTATTATTTACCTATATAGTAAAGTATATTATTTTATTTTATTTTTGATGGTTATATTTTAGTTTTATCATGTACATATATTTTAAAAAATATTTACAAATTTATAAAATTATAAGAAAGTGAAAAATGTAAAGAACGAGTATATTTATTATTTTATTCAGGTATATTGCATAATGAGGCTTGAAAGCAAACTTTTGCATCTTAACTTCAAATTAAATGAAACCACCTTCACTAAATATATAATTTAATTTTATGAATAATAAAGGTAAATTTGATGAATTTTTAGATTATATGGAGAAGATACATGTCTGTGAAGTTTTCTTTGTGGTATTTTATTCTGTGTGTCCAAGCACATTGTGCATTATTTTTGTGAAATAAATTTGGTATTTCCTTTGTATTTTTATGTACAACTTTCATATAAAGGGTTTTATTATTTGAGATATAAAAATAAGAAAATAAAATAGGTCCCAAAGACCTATTATTGATGAATTAAAATTAGGGCTTCTGTGCATTTATTGGCCCTTATCTCCCCATACTTTATTCTTTATCAATCAAGTCATCATGATGTCTGAGTCTCGAGATTTAGGATCACTCAATGTCTTTGATAGTTCATTCTTTTTCTTTTCTTTACTTTATTCTTTTATTATGAAAATAAATCAATGATTTTATACAATATTTACAGTATAAATAATCAGTATTATTTGTGTAATTTAATGTTATTTATATGCATTTAACTGGGATATGAGGCCAAAATGAGAGAATAAAGGTGATGAAATGGAGATTCATCGCCCCCTATACTTTCCTTTGTTAGTCCATAACAAACACTTATGCCTATAAGTGCTGGAAAAGAAAATAAAGAAATGAAAAAGAAAGAACTTGGAACAAGTTTTGACTCTTTAACTTGTCTTGTTAAAATCAGAGTTTGGAGCTCAATTAACACCTTTGAATTCTTGGTTTGTTCAAAATCGTATCAAGGTTAAGAAATGTGACACAATAGCCCTTAGATCATTTAATCCTATTATCCAATTCAATCCATAGTCTGGTCACAACCATCCTCTCAGTTGTGTACTCTCGCAACCTTGAAATGACATATCCATATGTGTGAAATTTTCAACTCTTCCCAGATAAATCACTGAACTATCAATGAGTCTACTCCTCTAGTATCTCAACCTCATAGAGATAGATATTCCTTTCGAAGGTCAGATATTGTTACTTTCACAACTGAAGTAGGGGAGAAGCTTGAAGAATGGAAAAAGAAATAGGAACGAACCGGTGTAGTCACATTATCTTGTAAAGCTCGGTCAGTGTAACCGAGTCTTCACCAAGAAGAAGGATTTTTTGGAAGCTCCATATTTTTGTGGATTTTTTAGTGTAGGCTTCCTTTTGGATTTTTCTTTAATTTGCATTGGTCAACATTCTTGTTTGTTCCCTTATAGATATAGAGTCTTTTGGTCCGTCATGTTTTGAGGTCTTGGAAAAAGTTGTGCTAATAGACCATTCATCATCCGAAGCATTATCTCAATCCAGTCTCTAGTCTTTAGATATCATGGCTACTGGAAGAAGTGGGTTGGAGTACCGATTTAGACAATCCCCAAGAAGGATTCCTGAGCCACCCTTGATGAAGTGGCTTAGCATCGTCCCGAATTAGATTCTAAGATTTTTTAACAATCCATCTACGAGCTAAATGTTAAGTATAAAGTTTTTAGTCAATCCGTTGTCTCAAGAGTCTTACGGATGATATGAAGGATTCTGCTTAGACACAATGAATCGACTCATGAACATAGTCTCATGGAACCTAAAGAATTAAGTCAAGGTCACCTGATGTATCCCAAGTCATGTCCTTGATCTGTTCCTCTGAAATAAAGTGGATTAAGGTCTACACCAAGCTCCAATATTCATACTTTATTTTAGACATGTTCAGCTCGCTGGTGTATAGACCTTGGTTAGGTCATCAACCTATTGGTCTGCCAAATGTACACACTCAGACATATAGCAATACATCTATCTCTGGTCAGAGGATGATTGCCTATGATGTGACAGTATTCATTATAGGTCTTTGGTTATCTCGATCTCGTTAAGTCAACCCATTGACTCAACTAATCTGATACCTCCGAATAACTATTCCCATGCAGAGGACCTGCATCAAGAGGTAGGTCAGATATCGGCCTAATGAGATAGGATTGCCATCTCCTACTCAGGCTGGAGATCACTACTTGTCAATCATTGATGATGCTTGATGAGTCCTCTATCTAACTCCTTAGATATTCATCCAACTATCAGCCCCTATGATTCAATCAATTAATCAACAACGAAAGATGCAAATGCTATGTACAATGCAAGGGAAATATTTTTGTGAGGCAACTTTCTGTTTTGAACTTTTTTATAGCTTTTTGGAAAAAATTTTGCAAATTTTTATGGGTTTTAATTTTGAAAATTTTAGGGATCTTTTTAATAGAGGTTAGCAAAAGAAGTATGTGCAAATATTTACATGGAATGCATCTATATTTACAAGAGTTAGGGTGTATCTTACATAAAGAATTTACATGTTGAATGTTAGTGGTTATTTACAAGTTCTATATACAGGTTTTATATAACTTTTATGAGAACGTTTCTTTGTTATTTACACAAGGTCCTCAAAACACTTGAAATTGTTTTCGTAAACATTTCGAAAACTTATTTTTGCAAATAAATTGACAAATATTTTTACAAATTTACAAAATTTAAAAATCATGTTGCAATAATTTTTTAAACACTGTGTAAAGATTTTTCAAAATAGTTTTACAACCATTTTTCAAATCATCTGCAAACCAATTTTCAAAATATTTTATTCAAACAAGTGAGAAGAGTTTTGCAAATAAAAAGTTTTTTCAATGGTTTGAAAATATTTTGCAAAAGTTTTCCTGATGGTTTTATAATAAATTGTCAAGACATTTTCAAGCATTCTTCAAATCATTTTATAAAACATTTTGAACCCATGTATTAACAATAATTATAAAGAATTTGATGTGTATTTAAATTTTATTAATTATCTACAATATTGAAAATACTAAAGTACGAGTTATGGCTAAATATATACAATGTATATATGACCCCTATACTTAGCTTGAGCTATGTCCTCATAGATCATAGAGAAAATGAATACATAACTCATACTAAGTATAGAAAAGCATGTACTACAACAACTAAATAATAATAGAACGAGAAGTCGATTGCCCCCCATACTTAGGGTAAGATATCCCTAAGTATAGACATAATATCAACAAGTTGGGAGACAAGTGAGGGATCAAAGAGATGAACAACTAGGGGCACTCTTCCCCCCATACTTCAAACAAAGTACAACCTAAATATAGCAGTGATGAAAGGGATGATTGCTTTTATGAAGAATTAGAAACAAGAGGAGGAAAATAAGAATAGAAGAAAATAATTTTTTATCTGATTTCGAGCTTAAGTATCTGATCCATCTGTCTTTGTAAGCTCTTCTTGAAATACCACTTGAATTGAATCCATGACGGATAAGAATGTGTTATGTTCTAGGTATGGCTTCAGTAGTTGTTCATTTACCACAAAAGGTTGCGCGTCAAGTGATAAAGATATCCATTGTCACACACGGTTCTCACTAAGAATGACCCAGTGCATTTGCTTTTCAGCTTGCCTAGAAATGCATTCAACTTTGCATCAGACAACCATACCATCTACCCAGACTCAAAAGTCTTCCTACGGATGTTCTTATCATGTCATTTCTTGACTTTTTACTTGTACATTAGGTTGTTGTCATACACATAGTCTCTGAATTCAAGCATGCGGTTCAAATCAACGTTTATGTTCTTTCCACCATTCTCATAATCCAAGTTACACATATTGAGTGCCCATAAATATTTTTGAATCAGTTCCATGGGCAGATGACATTGCTTGTCATAAACTAGGCGATAGGGTTATATGCATAAAGGAGACATGTACGAAGTGCGATAAGTCCAACGAACTTAATCGAGCAACTGTGACTAGTTCTTCCTATTCGATCGCACAAGTTTCTGCATGATTGTCTTTATCTCCCTATTTAAACATTTAGCTGTCATTTGACTATGGGTGATACAATGCTGCAATACGATGTTCGATATTGTATTCTTTGGTCAGTTTTTTAACTCTTTTTTTATGAAGTGGCTTCCCCCATTTGATATCAGAATTTTTGGTATCCTGGACCACAAGATGATATTATCCTTGAGGAATCGACATATAGTCTGATTGTCTGCATCTCGTGCGAGGATAGCCTCTACCCAATGGCTCACATAATCAACGAAATGCATGATGTACTCGAAGCCCTGGAAGTTAGGGAATGGGCTCATAAACTCAAAGCCCCATGTATTGAAGTCATCTGATATATGAATGTATTTCAAAGGCAGTGTATCTCCTGAATTGATTGTGTCGCCCATTTTCTGACAGTTAGTACATCTTTTCACATACTCAGCTACGTCCTAAAGAGTGTTGGCCACCAGAGGCCACATTGAAATACTTTAGTTGCCATTCTCTTTTCATAATGGTATTTTCCAGCTTCAAGTTTATGACAATGTTCTAGGACACCTGTAAACTCCTCTTGAGGTATACACCTCCTACAGATGCAATATGCTCCCTCACGGAATAGATGACGATCTTCCCACTGGTAGAAATGTATTGCAAGAATTTTATCAACTTTGATCTTTGACCAATCAGGCGAAGTCTTCTTGGAGACAGGGTAATTGACAATATCATCACATACATGTTGAGTGAGGCAACAAGAAGAATTGCCTCACTTGGAAAGGTTTTTGTAATTGGAATTGCATTCTACTCAGGAGTCTCAATCTCAATAACTCTGGGAAGATGGTCTGCCACCATATTATTTGACTTTAGGTTTGTCTCGGATTTCTAAATCACATTCCTAAAGAAAAAGGATCCATCGAATCAGACGAGTCTTGCCATCCTTCTTACATTGTAGGTACCGAATGGCAGAATGATCTGTGTAAATGATAACCTTGGATCCCAGCAAGTGCGATATGAACTTTTCCAGTCTAAAAACTAGAGCTAGCAGTTCGTTCTCGGTGACCGTGTAATTCATTCGGGCCTCATCAAGTGTTCTGCTAGCGTAATGAATAAAAAATGGGAGTCCATCCAATCCTTGTCCAAGAACATCATCAATTGCATAATTAGAGGCGTCCGTCGTGATCTCAAAAGGAAGAGGACAATCTGGTTGCTGTAGGATAGGAGCATGGATGATGAGGTCCTTCAACAGATTGAAGGACTAGAGAACCTGGTCGTCAATAACAAAATTGATCGTCTTTCTGAGCAGCTCAGTCAACGGTCAGGTAATCTTGTAGAAGTCTTTCACAAAACTCAGGTAAAATCCCACATGCCCCAGAAATGACCGGACTTGCTTCAAATTGGTTGGTGGCTCGAGTTTGGAAATCACGTCCACCTTAGCTAGGTCAACCTCCATGCCTTGCATGGAGATAATGTGACCCAACACAATTACTCATCACAATAAAGTGATTCTTCTCCCACAAGAGCTCATGATTTACTTCAAACAATCTCATCAGATGTCGATCTAAGTATCTCAAATATTGATCAAAGCTGTCCCCATAGGCCGACAAGTTAACGATGAACACTTGGTGGAAACCACCAACCACATTAGAGAAAACTGTCAACATGCATCTTTGGAATGTGGCGAGAGCATTCCATAATCCAAAAGGTATTCTTCTGAAGGCATAAGTCCCAAACATGCAGGTGAAGGTAGTCTTCTCATGATCTTCAGACACGATGGATATTTGATTATAGCCATAGTAACCATCATGAAGTAAAAGTATTCTTTCACGACCAATCTTTTGACTATCTGGTCAATGAAGAGAGTGAAAAGTGATCCTTCTTTGTAGAAAGATTCAGACATTTGTAATCCACATAGACGTGCCAAGAAGTTAATACTCTTGTCGGAATCTCCTCTCCTTTATTATTTGTTACATAGGTGATAACATATTTTCTTCAACACTACGTGCAGGGGACTCAACCATTTTTGGTTGGAGATGGGAAATATAAATCCCACATCACACCATTTTGTAATTTCTTTCATCACAACCTCCCAAAAATTAGGTGATAATCAAGATCTTGTGAGGGTTGTACGATTTCACAAGGCGAAACTGCAGTCGATGTGTTGACCGCTCATGAAACCTTAATCAATCAAAAATTAATCCACAATACGAATGAAGCAATAAATAGCAAAAATGTGGAGTTAAAATTTATTATAACTCTACAATAAATGTGTATAAATGTAAGCATGTTAGAGGTTGAACTCAGGGAGTAAATGGTAGATTGTGCGAAATGATGCCCAAAAAATTGTTCTTTTCTTTTGTCCAATTTTTATTGTTTTTGTGGGTTTTTTATTTATAATTTATAATTTTTTTTGTTTTTATATTTTGTTTTTAATTTTATATTTTCATATTTCCTTATTTTTTTATTTTATTATTTCCTTTTTCTTTTAAATAGATTACATAAGATATATAAGAGTATATATAGTAAGGGATAATATATATAAATATAATTAAAAATAACCAAAAAATGCATAATAAAATATTTTTTCATTTTCAATAATGTTTTACTAATTTTGTGATTTTTTATGAGTTTTGCTAATTTTTATGTATTTTTAAAATTAAAAATACCTTAAAATAGTTATAAAATAATATACCAATATTGAAATAGAAATGAAAAATAGAAAATTGAATCCAAAATTTTCCAAACCAATTTTAATATATAGATAATAATATAGAGAAAACTATAAAATAGAAAAATATATTTTTGGAGATTTTTGGAATTTTATATATTTTTATCATGTTTTTTTAGTTTTTCAACTTTTAGGAGTTTTGTTTTCTATTTTTAGTGATTTTTGGTCTGAAGGTTAAGATATGTAAATAAGAAAAATATTTTTTTTAGATTTTTCCAGAAATTTTTCATATTTTTCTGGTATTTTATACTACAGATATGGACTGTTTATGCTTTAAATGATTTTTAATAAATATAAAAAGGCCTAAAATTCCAAATAAAAATTATGATGTGATACTACAAGCAATCACAAACTTACAACTTTTTTTCTTAATTTTAAGAGCAAGGGTGATATTTTTAATAAATGAAATCCAAGCATCGAAATTCAAAGACTAGCAAGGGCATAATTGCAAATAAAATAATCTCTAAGGGATTCAGTGCAATTTTTCCAAAAATATACAATGTACATAAAATTTTATTGGACTAAAAATAAATACAAACATTTGCAAGGGTTCCTTGCGAATTACCAAGCTCACGTGGGACTACATGTGAGATGAGCTAGGTAGGGCCAAAATCAAATATAATGAAGTATAGGGTCTTACATGAAAAATGTCCATTTTATTTAAGTTTTACTTTTTCTTGATGGGGTTAACTAATAAATAAACAAAAAGCCAAAGGACGATATGAATTTTACCCCTTCACGTGTGCCATCGGACGGTTCTGCTTCATTCACTTGGACACGTGTCCGCCCGTGGTGCGACGATAATGCTTTACCTTTGGACGGATAGGATTAGATCACCCCATGTGATCTGACGGATATGGTTTGCTGCATCCAATGGCACTTGTTGCTCATGAAGAACGGGCACACTCGAATGGTCATGGATGGGCATGGAAGAACTAGGAAGAAGTCATCCCCTGGGCTCATTCGATCGGCCCTCTCTTGATGCTTTGGTCTCCTCTTAGCATGCTGAGATGTTGTCCATGATTGCCACATTATTCCGCACAAGGGGGCCAAGGCTCGCTGATCGAGACTTAGAGGTCGGTTGTACCTGGAACTGTTCAGGAACCTCGATGCTACCCCAGATGGGGTCCTTCTCGTATCGTTCCTGCACCAATAAACTTACGGGTTAAGGGCAAAATGCCTCGACCCGATTAGGCTTGGAATGTGTGGGAAATGGGGCAATTGGGAATGCTCCATCGAGCATGGCAGAGGGAGCATGGTTCGCCAGGTCACGGGGTGATCTGGGTGGTTGTAGGGTGGAATGTGAGCGGAGAAAAGATAGGGAAAGTTGGTCAGGTGATGGCATGGTGAAAGAGTTTTACGGAGAGGAGCTCCGGAGAATTATGGATCAGGTATTTAATGCTAAATGGCTACACTAAATATCAAGATAAAAACGAGAATGAAAACCTAGGACTAATTCTACCCAAAGGGAAGTAAATGTACAACTCGTACATGGGTTATGACGCCAAGGAGCAGAGAGGGCCGAACGACCACTGCGGGTGCACCTCCATTCCTCCCTCAGCCTATGCAGACCCTTTAGGGGATGCCATCTGTCACGTAGAGGCTCGCTATACCAAAGGCAAGGACATTAGGGTTCAACGAATGACCAAAGAGGAGGAGTAAGGTTAGAGGGTTTATTTAAAGAGATGTAAAGTACCCTTATTCAAGGACGATTTGGGGATAATCAGAAGTTAAGTACGATCAATCTAAATGCTCAGCGTGGATCAGGGGATATCAGGTAACAAAATCGGTGAAGGGCTCGAGGATGATGGGTGGATGGATCGAGCGAGAAAAGGCATGAAATTCTGTGAAGAGATGGGTCTGACGCAAGTCAGAGGCGCTTGGGGGAGTTGACCAGAGGTCAACGAACCATGGGCCCGGATTGGCCCACACTACAGGAAAAAAGTGTCCAATTTTTTGAAAATAAATAGTTTAAAATAGTACTTGATTTTATTAGTTTTTTTACTAAAAAATAATTTTTTATTATTTTATGTAGTGTTTTATTATGATTTTTATTTATTTTTTGATGTTTTTTCTTAGTAGTTAATTTGTATGGATATATTTATATGTATATTCATCTATGTTTTTGGCTATTTAATTTTTATTTTGTATATTTTGTTATTTTATTCCATTATTTTATATATTTATAACTTATTTTTATGTGTATAAATATATTTTTATTATATTTTCGTGATGTCATTTGTATATTTAAATGCATAGATATTTACATTAAGTAGGTATAAATATAGGTATTTTAGCTATGCTTTTTATATTATATTTTATTTTAATGTATTTTTTAGGTTTTAATTTATCTATATATTTTAATAAAATATAAATAATATTTACACAAGTATAAAAATATAGATGAATAAAAGAATTAAAGAATAGATTTCTCTTTTATTTATTTACAAGCATTAGCATATGTATTTTACCAATATATTTTATATACATATTTTATTTTGTGTTTCGTTTGTGATTTTATTTTGTTCTCAATATGTGCATATGTTAAAAATAAGATGTACAAAATTATAAAAATATAAAATTCTAAAAATAATAAAGAATGAATAAATCAAATATTTTAGTTGGGTATACTGTACAATGAGGGTCTAAAACCTAACTTTCACTCCTTAACCCTAAAAAATATGAAACCACCTTCATTAAATAGATTATTAAAAGTTATATACAATCAGAGGTTTTATTGATATGTTTTGAGTTTTTATTTGGAAGATATGGATATGTGAAGTTGAGATTTTCGCTTTATATTTTGTGTGAAGCAAATGCACTGTGTATTATTTTTGTACAAACTCAATTTTGTATTTTTATTTATATTATTATCTACAACATTTATGTACAAAAATTCTTTATTTTATGAATGTAATAAAAGAATAAAATGGGTGTCAAAAATGATTTGTTGATGAATAAAGTGATTTTTATTGTATTTTTGGCCCTTATCTCCTCCTACTTTATTCCTTGTTGACCAACTCAAATCTTGACTTGGTCTCGGGGTTTAGGGTCATAAAATACATTTGATACTTTATTCTTTTTCTTTTCCTCTCTTTATTCTTTCATTTTGGCATTAAAAATAGTATTATTTACACAATAAATGCAATAAATAATGAATGCTATTTTGTTCAAATTACTTCTATTTACATGCATTAGCTAGGGTTTTTAAGGCAAAAATAATAGAATAAAGGTGATGAAATGGAGATTCATCACCCCCAATTCTTGCCTTTGTTAGTCCCTAGAAAGTACTTATGAAAGAAGTACAAAAATAATAAAGAAGAAAAGGAAAATTAAGAACAAATAAAATTTATTTGAAGTATCAAACTCGCCTTCACAAAATCAAAGTTTGGAGCTTAGGTCAAACCTTAGTATGAGAATGTGCATGGAACCTTGTAGGGAACCAAATTTAAAACACAATAGCCTTCGAGAGTTACAGAACTCGGTTCAAACCACCTCAATAGCCATGTCAGAACTAGTCTACATCATACGCAATCCCTTATGGTTGTGAAGCTGACTTGTACGCTATAAGTGATAGTGTCTCCCCTCAATAGAAATGACAAAGAGTCTAGCTTCTTCTGAATGACAATCTAATGATTCCCCAATCCAGCAACTCTTTCCTCAAGGAGGGTATTACCTTCTAAGTTCAAGTGACAACGAGCTCAAGAGGAGATGGTGAAGAGAAGAATGGAAGGTAGCCAGTGTAGCTACTTATCCTAGGATGCATGTCTAATGTAGTCAAGTCATTCAACTGCAGGCTCACATGATATGACTTTAAATTTCAAGCTTGCTTATTGACTATACAAATATATGCACTCTAGCATGCATTTTATTTTCAATCAGTCCTGCCCACTTTTTTTGGAGCTTTTTTTTTAAATACTATATACAAAAACATACATAAGGAGTTTTTCCTCTTGAGCTAGTAGACTATCCCTCTTTTGAAGCATTATTGTAACCCACACTCTCCTATTGTTAGACCTCATGGCTACTGGATGGGTTGGGTGTGCACTTCCATCCCTAGAGAAGGACGAATGTTTCCAGTCGTGTGCTTCTCAAACCGGCAAATCTAATCCCCTCACCACTCCAACTGAGTTGAGCCAAGTGAAAGGTGCAAGTGTCCAAGTTAGGTCACGACCAACAAAAGTCATGTGTGTGTCTCGAAAAGTTATAGTTAGTCAGTTGAGGTGCCTTGAACCCAATCCAGAGTCTCAAAGAATTAGGTTTGAATCAACCTGAAGTACCTTAAACCTAGTTCCCATAAGGTTCCAATGAAGTTAGGTGCAGTAAGGTCCAACTAAGCTCCAATCTTCGACTTTATTTAGACTAGTTCAAACATCATGCTCAATCCAAAAAAGATGCGATTGCTATGCGAATGCTATGTATATTGCAGAAAATGTTTATGATCCAGTTTTCAAAAGAATGTGAAATTCACAAAATATGAAATATGTGAAGCTATTTACATGGGCGTGCTTCTTTTTATTTATTTACAAGAATTAATAGTTTGAAGGATTCACAGGTTAAATAATTGTTATTGTTATATGAATGTGTATACAATCGGTAAAGAATTTTTATTATTTATGTAAATATTATATATATATATATGTATTATGATGCATATATTGCTCAAACTTATTTGAAATAATTTTGAAAACTATAGTACAAAGTAATTTTGCAAATATTTACAAATATTTGAAAGCCATTTTGCAATGATTTCTCAAACAGTATATATAATTTTTTTAAAATATTTTTGCAACCATTTTCAAAATCATTTGCAAATAGATTTTCAAAACATTTTATTTCACACAAAGAAAATCAATTTTACAAATCAGAATATTTTTACAAAGTTTGAAAATATTTTATAAAAAGTTTTCCAAATGGGTCAAACCATTTTTCAAATCATTTTGCAAAAATACTTTTAACCAGAATTATTAATCAATATATACAAAAGAATTTGAGGAATAATATGCATTATTTATTGTATAGTATTTTAGCCATATCATTTACAATAGAAAAGTACGAGTTATGTCTAAAGTATATACAGAATATATACGACCCCCTACGCTTAACTTGAGCTATGTCCTCATATATCAAAAAGAAAAAGAGAAGACATAACTCGAACTAAGTATAGAAAAGCCTATACTAACACGACTAGTGAATAATGAATAAGTGAATGGGAAGTCGACCGTGCCCCCTATACTTAGGATGAAATAATCATATGTATAGTAGGTTGTACACAAGACAAGGAGGGTCAAGGGTGGGAATGAATAGATCACCGCTCGGTTTCTCCCACCCTTTACATAGGGTGAGATATCCCTATGTATATAGAAAATCAACAAGAGAGGATACAATGGAGGGGATCAAAAAATGAAAGAATTCGGGGTATACCCCCTATACTTAGGACAAAGTACGTTCTAAGTATAGAAGCATGGCCAAAAAGGGGTGACACCTCTTCGATAGAAAAAGAAAAATGAAAATGAAAAGAAGATAAGATAGATGAAGATTGAATAAAAGATAGAAGAGAATTCAAATATCACTCCCTCTATACTTAGGGTAAAAGATCCCTAAGTATAGGCAACGACAGGAGTGATGAAACGAAACGACGAAAGAACAACAGGGTTTGTACCACCTTATACTTAGGTTAAAGTATGTCCTAAGTATAGACACACAGATACAACGAATGATCTGGGGTACACATGACATACGTAAGAAAGAAGGAATGTATGATAAAATACGTATATATAATAGGTAAAGAATAGTGGAGTGTAGGGCGGTATTTGATAAGCGAATACCGTACTCTCATCATCGTCTCCCTGTGAGAACGGTGATGCAGCCAGAAAGAGAAAGATACACGGATATACGATCAAGTGGGCGTCAACTACTAGGGAAAACATACCGAAAACTAAGCCTGGAACCGGTAGCAAAAAGTAGAACATCGGCTCAAAAGAAAGGAATGAGACATCGGAGCCGAGACAGTAAGCCATGGAGAAAGAGTGAGCAGTACATAATCCTCCATTCCAATCAAAGTCTCAGACAGGTACGGAAAGTGAAGAACAAGAGACAATCTATGCAATATGATATTCGGCGGTCATATGAGTTTCAAATCATGGATACATCGAATACCACCCGACATGGCTCAATACTGTGAGGGTCATAAAGGTGAGCAGACTCAGATGAGTCAAAGATCTCAAACATAATCAGAAGACTCGGTCCCGTGCTCCAACAAATTGGAGACACAAACAGTGAAAAGACCGAGTATAACAATTAGACGACTTAGCTTTGTGCTCCACTAGAGAGAGGACACTAGAAGTGAAACCGAGTGCCTACAAAATGATGTATCCTCTCGCAGATAAACCTCAGGGAGTGGTACATTCTAGGCAATGAATAATCAGAAGAGAGCTCACCCTTGCGAGGGTCGTCAAAATGAGCAGAATCTAAGGAGTTAGATCCACCATTCGGATTAGCAAGAGCGGTCTCAGTAGGCAACAGATAGACTAATAAAAGAAGAGATCGAAAGATCTAGAAAAATGCTACAACCTCCCGCAGATAACCCTCAGAGAGTACTGTGAGCTAAGCAGAGAATAATCAGAAAAGTGTGACTCATCCTTGTGAGGATTGTTAACTAGATAAGACTTAAAGGAGTCCATACAAATAGGTCTTGTCCTCTGACTGATTGGACGCACAATCGGACAGTGAGACCAAGAGCATATATCCGGTGATTCGGTTCCGTGCTCTGGCTAGATGGCAACACAAGTAGTGAGTGAAAACAAGCATAAAGAAAATGTGCATTCTCTCGCACATAGTCCTCGGGTAGTAATGCAAGCTAAGTAGTGAAGATCATGGGATTGTTGGCATCAAAACTCAGGTCCTCAAAATAGTCAATGGATGACCAATAAGAGGGCATAAGATCATGGGAGGGATAAAAGACAATTCGGTAAGTCGCATTGTGGTCCCCCAAGTCAATCAAATCAGATGAGATGGATCCAAATGTTGAAAGAAATCCTCTAAGTGCCAAAGGTGGATGATAGAGTCAGGAGATCGAGGATGGATTGGTCATGAAGATGAGTGAAATCATGTGGGTTCTAGGAACCGTCGCTCTGAAGCACATAATGAGATAATACATCAAACCTCTGAATCATGACGGGCAGAACCAAAGAAAGGATCAAACAATCAGAGCTCATATAATCATCATCAAACCAACAAAATAGATCACATCCTCAATCTTGTGTACGGGATCAAAAATCCTAAAATAAGAATCTCACCTTATATACATGCCAAAAATCAAAATCCTCAATAGTCTCCATGCACAGATCCAAAATCAGATCCACCAGGAATAACACACTAATCTCAACATCCTCAAATATTCATGGCTTACTCAAATAATCCATGTAATTCATAATCCTTGATGCGGTCCATATATACAAGCACAACAATCCCCAGTGAACGAAGAGATGATACTGAAGGGGATGAGTAGGGCAGGCGAGATGTAGGCAGAACATAGACAAAATTGTGGCTCAAAGAGGGAATCTCCTTGAACCGGACCAGAAATGGGGTGATATGGGCAAGGCGAAAGCCGCAAAATATGGTGAAGACGATGAAGATCAAGACTGATATCATGACACAGATGCAAATGAGGAAATATATGAACAAGAGAATGAGAGGGACTCAATGATAAAAAATTACTCACACTCGTGGGATTAAAAACTAGAAGAAAGATGAAACGACGATGGACCTAAAATCACAATCAATAAACAAAGCAAACCCCCAGTTCACTGATGAATACTCATTCATCACTCTTTATTCTTATATTTTAGCTATAAAAACCTTTGCAAATGCATGTAGATATGTATAAATAGAAATAATTACCAAAAGCATGCATTGTGTAAAATTCTATAATTAGCATGTTTTTGTGCAAAAATAAAAGAATAAAGATTAAAAAGAAAAAGAGGGAAATATTTAGAATAAATATTGAGCAACCTAACCCACGAGAGGGCTCAGCATGGGCCTGACCGCATAAAAGCCAAGGTAGAGGGAGATAGGGGCTCATGTGTGTAAATATTTATGTAAATAAATAAAAGTATTTTCCTCACAAAAATAGATTCAAATAGGCTTGTAAATATTTGTATATATTTATAAATATATAAAAAAATATATAAAAATTAAAAAGAAAACAAAAATATCATTCATGTGCATGATCACCTTGTATATAGACCACCTTTATATTTATTTAGCCTTATAAATAAATAAAATTAATTTCTAAAATTTTTGTAAATATTCTATATTATATAGTGTAATTAAATAAAATAAAAACAATTAAAACAAAAACCAAATAAAAATAACAAAATTAAAAACACGAAAATATATTTATTTCACATATGTATATAAATAATAAAAATGAAATAAAAATGTCTTTTCATTCCTTATTTAATAATATAAATAAATAAAATATAAGATGGGAATAAAATTGTATAAAATTAACAATTAAAAATCAAAAAATAAAAACCTATATAGTGTATATATACCTATATATAACCCTATAATGTATATACCTTATTTTTATTTCGAAAAACTAATTAAAAATCACTAAAAAATAGAAAAAAATAAAATAAAAATATTTCATGTTTTGACTTTCATTTAATTCAGCCATTTTCTAGGATTAATTTCACTTCCAAATATTATCCATGTGGCCGATCCCTATTGGTCCTGGGATTGTTGACCGCCCGATCAACTACCCCCCCAGGACCACTTCCCACGGATTTAGGCGCCCAACCCGATTTCCCCAATTTTTAGCGCCTAAACCCGATTGATTCCCACCTAAACCCCAGGTCAGATCAGTCCATGACATATCCGAGACCCTCGTCGGAGCTCCTGCCTCGGGATCCGCGCGCTCGATCGCCCTACCGGTGCCTATCTTCCCGGACTCTCCACCCTATATATTTTCAGCTCCGCCACCTCAAAGCTCAACTTTGGCCATTCGATTCCACCCCCTGTGAGCTCCAGCGTGTGCTTGAGAGTGACAGCTCGCGTCCTGTGCTGTTGAAGCGAGGAGAGGGAGCGAGACCACTGATCCGGCGAAGCTTCGCCGCCTTGCTCCGCCACCAGCAGGAGCCCGAGCCTCGGAGGGAGACGCTCCTCGAGGCGACGACCCAGAGCTGCGCAAGCTCATCCCCAGTCTCATCAGCCACCCAGGTAGTCCCTTAGCCTTCTTTTTTCCTTTGATTTTCCATTTCCCCCAAATCGCTGCTCCGCCGTCCCTCGCCGATTCCGATCGATTCCGACCACCATCCGACCATCGGGCTTCACCATAGCCATCGCCTCCTTCCCACGCACCTTTTCCATCCCTCCATCCAACCCAGCTCGCACAGGAGCTGGGATTCGAGCTCCACCGTCCCCCCTTCGCCGGAGCTCGCCCACTTCGACCCTCCGTTCACCGTCACCCCGCCTAACCGGGTCGAGGCAGTTTGCCCTCGACCCCCGAGTCTCCTGGTTGTCTTTGCAGGTACATCCAAGCCCATCTGAGGGCTTGGACCATCAGGTCCAGGAGCTTCCTCTCCGTCGACCTCGCCGGAGCTCCTCAGAGCTCGGTAGGGTCATCAGAGATCACCAGCAGCTGCGGAACGACATCGCGGAGCTTCTCCGATCTTCAGGCGCAACAGAGGAGGTCAGGAGTGCACGCCTTGGGCCGGTGAACTTCGCCGGCGAACTATTCTTCGTCGACCCTCGTTCACCGTCCGATCAGACCTCTAGCTCCAGTTTGCATCTGGGCCGTCCGTTCAGGAGCAGTAGCCACCGTTTGATCTGAGGAGGATAGATCTGGACCGTCCGATGCTCGAGGGTTAGCCAAAGAGAGCCACGACCGTCCGATGCACCACGTGGCTTAGCCCTAGCCGTCGGATCACAGCGAGGACCCCAGCCTTGGAGCGCCCTCCGATCTCCACCGTCGATCACTCCACGTGGCGTCCATCCTGCAGCCCGCATTAATAAAGGGTAAACTACCCTTAGGCCCTTCTGTTTATCTCATTTTGCATTTAGTCTTGTAATTACGTAATATAGTTGTTTAGTTTTTGGGATATTTGCATAGAGGACCTCGTTCTCGTTTTTAATTGCTGATATGCCCCTGTGTATGGTCTGACACGTGCTTCGTCACGTGATTGTCTGGGCTTTTAACATTATCTACCCTGTAGTTCTGAATGTTAATGAATAAATGAAAGTTTTTGTTTATTTGCATTTATACCCCTATGCGTGAAACATTTGAGCATGTGCGTTTATTTTTGGGTATTTTGTAGTTAAGCCCCTGGGCTTTTCGTACATGTTACCAAATAGCCCTCGGGACTTATTTTCATTACATTTGGGACCATGAGTGCCCCAGACACGCGCGACGCACGTGTTTTGCTGGGTTAATTGCACCAGACCCCCCAGACTTCAGGGTATTTGCACATAGGTCCTAGTGCACAACGGCCCCTCTTTATTTTGAATAAAATAGCAAATTACCTCCAAATCCAACGAAAATTGGACACATGGCTCCTGCCATAGTGTAAAATTTTCAAGGATTTTTGGAGACATTTCTGAGTTGATTTGATATTTTAAAAAAATCAAAAACCTCCATTTTCGTTACTGTCTAAGTTTAAAAATCACAAAAAAATATTAAATCATATCTAAAAATTCCAAAAAAATTGTCTACTATTTGTTTTGTCTAGCTTGATTTTCTAGCCAATTTTGTCTATTTTTCATTACTGAAAACCCCTAAAAATTGAAAAAAACACTAAAAATCTTATAAAAATTCTAGTAAATAGATTAAAAATCCAAAAATAATAATATAGGTGCCTAAATTTTCCTTGTTTTATTCTCTCTATAGGAAAATTACCTCCCAACTAATTTGGGGCTTCTAGATATTTTATCTAGGTCCTTTTAGCTCGGCTGGATAGTACCTACATTTTCAGTCACTGTTTGATTTTTAGAATATTAAATAAACCTTAGAAAAATCCCAAAAATTCATCAAAAACACTAAAAATTATAAAATACGTAAAAATATTTTTGTTTGAATTTTTGGTTGATTTTTAGTGTATTTAATAATTTGTTGAAGTGTGTAGTTCCTTAGCTTTTATTATTTTCTTGACTCATTAAAAATTCAAAAAAAAATATAAAATAATTAAAAACCACCAAAAATATTTTCTTTTTTTATTTTATTTCCTTTTTGACTACTTCGTAGGCCGCAAGGCCAATCCGTGCTCCTTGTGTTCGACCCTGGTCGCTATACCAGGTTAAACTAATAGCAAGACCGCTATCGTATTTTGATTGATTTTTATCGCTCTTGGTGGTCTATTTTTCTTGATTGACACGATCGAGTGACCGAGGTCGCGACGACCATCGTAGAGATACCTGATTACCTTAGTCGCTCGGTTCTTCGTGTCATCAGAATGGCGCCGTTGCCGGGGAGCACGGCTTAGTAGTTTTTATTTTTACTTTATTTTTGTTTTCGCGGCTCTTCACGGCTCTTTCAGAGCTCGCAGCTTTTCGCGGATTTTGTTTGTATTTTATTTTTGTTTTATTTTGTTTTATTTTCTATTCTTTTGTTTTTGATTTTTGTTTTATTTTGAGTGTTTATTTTATTTTGCACTTTTGCATATATACCCTCATTTCATTTTCATTTATTTTTCTTATCATTATTATTTGATTATTTTGGTCTGACCACTTGTCTCTGTTTCTTGCGAGGGCCCGAGGACCGAGGCGGTCGATCTCGAGAAGCCGACGCAACCGAGGAACTTGGAGGCGGCTCCCTTCTGTACGGAGCCGTAGGAGAGAGCAAAAGGAGAGCTGAGTGGGAGAGGTTTAGATTAGATTCATTTTATTTGATAATTATTGTAATAATACAGGTACTCAAAGACACTCTTGTGGACTTGACTTAGCGGGTCTGTTTCGCCGAGCACCGGTGTGCTCGGGGGACCCTTAGGTGTTTTCGCGGTTTTCTCGCGGTTTTGTTTTCTTTTCTTTTTACTGCCTTTTCCGGTGTTTACGCGGTTTTTCATCGAGCCCCTAGATTTAGGATTTTCTGCTTGCTTGTGCCGTAATTAGTAGGGTCCCCACACTTAATTATCTGCCTGCTCCTATAGTGCGCTTAATTGGACCTACTAATAATCAATTAATAAAAATAACTGATTCATCTCCTTTGTAGCCTACGTGCCACAGCCTGCCCCGTAAAGCACTTTCTCCTACCCCCGATTTGTCGGGCAGGGGAGGGGTGGGCCAAGACCGGATCCTTTGGCTTGGAGGTCGGTGACCAGTTAGTCGGTTCTGCGAGTAGACTTGCTCATCTAGGACTCGGTTTTTATCGCTCCATCATTTAGGTAGTTTTATTTCAGTCTTTACATTTCTGCGCGGATCACTTGCATGTAGAGTGCTGGAGGCAAGGTACGCATTTCTATCTCCGCATGCATCATTGATTTCATCGCGCATCGGCTTTTTCGTCTTCTCCCCCCTGTTTTGGATTAAATAACAGGAGAACTGAAAAATTCGTTAGGCCTTTGTTTTTATTGAAAAAATTTAAAAAGAAAAATCATAAAATTGGGACTGCTAAAACTATTGACCCTAAAAGACATTCACCTTAAAAATTTGTCTTGGGGAGAGCAACCCCCTCATTGTTTGGTTTGCTTGCGCGAGAGAGTGACCTGCACCCTAGGTAGAGCCCTCCGGTGCTATTTCCAGCTGACTACCGACTCTTCGTGCGGGCCAGTCGGTTGGAGTAGTATCGGGTATCCCAACAGGTCACGTAAGCGCTCTGATAGATTGATTGTTGACCTAATAAAATTATACAAGATAATTTGACCGAGCTTTTACGGTCTTCAGCTCGTGTTGCGTTGGTGAACAGAGGGGTTTGCATTTTGATCATAGTTTCTCCAGATCCCATCCGCACTACTCGACCAGATCACGATGATGGGTAGACGCTCTCTTAGGCAGCCTCTGGCTGCACCGCTTTCGGGCACGTCTACTCAGTCATCTAGGTTGGCCCGCGAGAGTCGAGACCAGTTCTCCGAGCCCGAGTACGATTCCGCCCTGTTCCCACTTGACCCCCTTTCTTTCGGTTCTGAGAGATATGAGCCAGAGGAGAGACTCACAGATTTGACAGCACCTGAGTTTGGCTCGTTTGATTTTGCAGAAGCCATGGCTGGCAGTTCTGAGGATCGCTCCCGTCAGCCTGAGCACTTCGTATTGGATCAGGGAGCGATCAACTCCACCTTGATCGCCTCGTTAGAGACCGTCCAGCAGCAGTTGAGGGATCAGGGAGCATTCATGCCCGACATGAGGAGAGAGATGGAGCAGATGCGAGCAGAGAGAGCAGAGCGCGAGCAGAGGAGAGAGGGACCGAGGAGCCCAGAGGATGCTGATGCAGCAGCCGCAGCAGCAGCCGCAGCAGCTGCAGCTGCGGCAGGAGGAACACCACGACCGATGCGGGAGTTGCACAACCCCGGATCGACGCTGACGCACCACTGGGTAGTACTTCCAGCCATCGTGGGGGACTTCAAGTTCCCCCCGAACACCTTGCAGCTACTCCCACGCTTCCACAGGCTCGCTACTGAGGAGCCCCATCTCCACCTCCAGGAGTTTCTGATGATTTGCAGTACTGTCCACGACCGTCAGGTGGACCAGGACATGATCCGGATGATCGCCTTCCCCTTCTCCCTAGCAGACAGAGCAACCACCTGGCTGAAGCATTTGGGGAAGTTTGTTTACACCTGGGAGCAGCTCCGCACCGAGTACTTGAACAAGTACTATCCACTCGGGCGAACCAATGCAGCGAGGGCCCTGATCAGCAACTTCTCCATGCTCCCCAACGAGCAATTCCATGAGGCATGGGAGAGGTTTCGTGAGCTTACTGACCGATGCCCGCACCATGATATCTCGAAGCCGAACCTTGTGCAGAGCTTCTTCAGCGGGCTGACACCAGAGCTCCAGGGCCTGGTGAATGCTTCTTGTGGCGGGTCCTATTTCGCCAAGGATCACGACCAGGTCTGGGCCATCTACGAGGAGATGGCCGAGAACTATATGGTGATGTCCCAGACCCGGTTATACACTCAGGGGAGACCCCAGCAGCAGCCAGGACCCATGCAGTACCAGAGGATAGCACGGGTGGATGCCGGTCCATCCAGTTCATCCGCAGTTGCAGCAGCACAGGCAGAGTCGTCCGCTGCGGATATGGGTATTATCAGCGAGAAGTTGGACCGGATGGAGCTGGTTGAGAAGAAGCAGTGCCAGGGCATCACGCAGATGGAGCAGATGGCACAGACTCTGAGCGACATGAAGACCCAGCTCATGTGTCTCCAGGAGGCACAGACGGCTTCCCAGCCCCGTCTTCAGTCGCGAGGCGATACCGGCGGCAGCAGCAGCTCGTCCCAGTGCTCCAGCTCCTTTCAGCAGCCTAGACAGGTTCACCTTGTACAGGCGGAGCCGTACCAGCACCAACAACCCTCTTACCAGTCCCCACCATCTCCAGACTTGCAGATGGTGGTATACCAGCCGGATCAGCCTCTGGCAGTACTCCCGCCAGCCCAGTACGACGCAGAGCCGTTGATGGATGTCAACGGGATTTGGTATGACCGTCCCCAGCCTGGGATCCGACGAGACCATCCCAGATTCTGGTGGGGGAGTGGAGGTACCCAGCCCTAACAGCAGTCATCCGTTCAGCGAGGGCAGTATGGCCAGCAGAGGGATCACCAGCAGCAGCAGCCCCCAGCCTGCCAGCCACACCAGCATTCGTCCTTCGTTCCTCGTCCCTATCAGCAGCAGGGACAGTCTTGGAGACGTGAGCAGCAGGCTCACCAGCCACACCAGCAGCAGCATCCTTCCTCCTACTCCTCTCAGCAGCAACAGCACCAGTTCCAACAGCCTCATTACCAGAGAGGCTACCTGTAGGGCTCCCATGAGAGCCCCGCCTTGAACGACGTAGCCCGCCTCCTCACGTACCAGCAGGCTACCTTTAGATGGGAGATGGATGAGTTCTGCCAGGAGATGCGGGACCTGATGAGAGGGAAGGCCGCCATCCCTGCACAGATAGAGCCGAATCCGAACAACCTCAAGCGGAAATCTGAGCAGGTAGCTTACACTGAGCACACCACTCCTAGTGATCCATTTGTTGATACATCTTCAGATCTTTTTGATGCTGATTTTGTTACGCTTAGGAGCGGTAGGACACCAGCAGGCGGCGGCGCCTCGTCTGAGCTACACCACGAGGATACATCCGGGGCGCCACATGAGGAGGAGGAGAGCGGTACTGAGGCCGCTCATGACGATGATGGTGGTACTGACGCCACCAAGGATACTGATCTCACCGGCGGTACTGAGGCCGCCGCGTCACCAGTTCGAGGAGGTGGTACTGATGCCACCAGAGTAGCCGAGCCAGCATGCGGTACTGAGGCCGCGAGACGTCTAGCAGAGCCAGCCCGTGGTGGTACTGAGGCCACCGGTGTTCGTTTTGAAAGAGATGTTGTTTTTCCTTCTGTTGATGTATCTCAGAACACTGTTTTGAATAAAGGAAAAGGTTTAGTTTCTTCTAGTCCCACTGTGGTGATTGATGTATGTGCGGATCCGGCCGTCGAGCCGTCTAGACCTCTTCCTAGTCCTTCATCTGAGAAGGACCTTGTGATCCCCTTCCCTAGAGCTCTTCAGATGAGGAAGGGGAAGAAAAGAGAAAAAGACCCAAAAAAGAGAGAGCAGGAGGAGTTCAGCCAGAGCATGATCGACAGATTTCACATACAGCTGACCCTTCAGGAGGCTTTGCAGCACATCCCCCTTCTTCAGCGATCACTGAGAGATAGGACACAATCAGGAGGAGGAGGAACCATCATTCAGAGATACACGTGCTGACGAAAGCCACGTGCTTCGCGATCTAGAACCGTCTGCCGGCCAAGAGGCCAGATTCAGGAGCCTCGTATGTCAGATGCCAGATTAGTGAGCAGAGGTTCGACCGTACTCTATTGGATAGCGGATCGTCTATAAACCTACTTCCGGCAGCCCTTCTCGACCGCTTCGAGTTGGGCACTCTTCGACAGAGCAGGACCGTTCTTCAGTTTGCTGATCGATCTGTCAAGAGGCCGAAGGGGTTGTTGCGAGACGTTATCGTCACTATTCAGGGCCTGCAATTCCCCGTGGACTTCGTAGTGTTAGACATGGAGATCCCTGATTCAGTGGCTGATACCCCCATCATCCTCGGTCGTCCGTTCTTGGCCACAGCCAAGGCGGTGACTGATCATGATAGCGGGAAGGTATACTTTCGCGTCGAGGGCGAGAGTGTACAAATAGATACGGTCGAGGACTACAGAGCCATAGAGAGAGAATGCTCAGAGACCATCACAGATTCAGAGCAGCTGACAGATGCTGGGCTAGACATCCACCAGGACTGTGATTTTGTGATCACAGATGATGAGTCAGCATGGGAAGACCCTTCAGCACAGGCCATCCTCTCATTTCCAGACACCACTGATGCAGAGATGACAGCAGAGGATAGCTTGGAGAGCATAGCCCTGGTCCAGGATACTGCAGAGGCAGCAGAGCCGGTTCTTGACCGCGACACGGTTTCTAGTGATGGTGGTGCTGAGGCCACCTTGTGTGATGGTGGTACTGATGCTACCTTATTTGATGCAGATCCCTCGGGTTCAGAGTCTGATTGGGCAGATTGTGATGACCAGATGCCAGACCTAAGTCCACCTGAGCCTATAGATGAGGAGGAGGTAGAGGCAGAGCAAATCAGAGACAGCACAGTTGAGCAGCCTCCTCCAGATCCAGTTTGCGAGAGCTCGCTTCCTTTCTCCCAGGCAGATTTGACAGATTTAGCAGCATTCACACATGTTCTTCCGAGGCCAGATTTGCCAGCACCCAGCTGTCCAGAGCTGAAGCTGCTCCCTACTTCGTTGAAGTATCGGTTCCTTGCTGGTGAACCTGAGATGTACCCAGTCATCATCTCCGCCGATCTGACTGGAGAGTAAGAATCCCGTTTGATGGGGGTTCTTGAAAAGAACCGCAAGGTGATCGGATGGAGCGTAGCAGATCTCCATGGGATTAGTCCTTCAGTGTGCTCCCACCATATCTATCTCGAGGAGGGGGCAAAACCGTCGCGTGATTTCCAGCGGCGGCGGAACCCCAAACTGAGAGAGGTCGTGATGAAGGAAATATCAAAATGGTGGAGTGAAGATTTTATTTATCCCATTTCCGACTCCAAGTGGGTCAGCCCCTTGCATGTGGTGCCCAAGAAGACAGGCATCACGACTGTGATCAGTGAGTCGGGGGAGGAGATTGCTAAACGAGTACCCACCTCTTGGAGGGTCTGTGTTGACTACAGGAGACTCAACCAGGCCACCAAGAAGGACCATTTCCCCCGGCCTTTTATTGACCAGAGCATTGAGAGACTGGCATGGAAGAGCCATTATTGCTTCTTGGATGGGTACTCGGGCTACAACCAGGTGGCCATCGCTCCTGAGGATCAGGAGAAGACCACCTTTACCTGTCCCTTCGGTACATATGCCTTTCGACGCATGCCATTTGGGCTATGCAATGCCCCTACGACTTTTCAGAGGTGCATGCTGTCGATCTTTTAGGACATGGTAGGGGAGTGTTTGGAGGTCTTCATGGACGATTTCTCGGTCTACGGCGACGGATTCGACTCCTGTCTTGACTGCCTAGACCGAGTACTCCAGCGTTGTATTGAGTACCATTTGGTTCTATCTTGGGAGAGGAGTCACTTCATGGTGACTCAAGGGACGGTGCTTGGCCATATCATCTCCAACAGGGGCATGGAGGTTGATCCGACCAAGGTTGATGTCATTAGAAAACTCGCACCACCGTCCAATTTGAGGCAGCTACGGTCATTCCTGGGGCATGTTGATTTTTATCGGAGATTTATTCATGATTTCAGCAGGATTGCCCGGCCGTTGACTGACCTCTTGACGAAAGACACCGAGTTCCTTGTCGATGACAAGTGTCTCTCGTCCTTTGCGACTCTCCAGCAGTGTGTGATTGAGGCTCATGTCCTCCAGCCGCCTGATTGGTCTCTCCCATTTGAGATCATGACGGATGCCTCCAATTTTGCCGTGGGGGCAGTGCTGGGACAGAGGAGGGATGGAGTTCCATTTGCTATTCACTACGCTAGCCGCACATTGGATTCCGTGCATCGAAATTACACGGTCACAGAGAAGGAGATGCTAGCCGTAGTGTTTGCCCTAGATAATTTTCGATCTTATATCATTGGATCTAGAGTGACCCTGTACACAGATCACACCGCCATCAGGTACCTCATGGCAAAGAAGGATGCCAAGGCCAGCCTTACTAGATGGATCCTTCTACTCCAGGAGTTCGACATTGAGATCAAGGATAAGCCTGGAGTCAAGAATGTGGCGGCGGATCACCTCTCCCGTATAGAGCAGCCTGAGGAGTCTGAGCAGATAGATCCCATTTGTGAGACCTTCCCAGATGAGGCGATCCTTGCTATCGCCTCACTCCCGTGGTATGCCGATATTGTGAACTTTCTCGTTGTTGGGAAAGTCCCACAAGATTGGCTCAGGCAGAGGCTTGAGACCTTCCTTGCGAAGGCCAAGTCCTACCACTGGTAGGATCCCATCCTTTACCACGAATGAGGGGATAGCGTCTGGCGTCGGTGTATTCCTCAAGAGGAACACCATAGCGTCCTCACTTACTGCCACAAGCTTGAGGTAGGAGGACATCATTCTGGGAGGAGAATGGCACAGAAAGTGCTCCAATCCAGCTTGTGGTGGCCTACCCTCTTCAAGGACTCTGATGAGTTCGTGATGAGGTGTACTGACTGTCATAGGATGGGCACTTGTGGACAGCGTGATATGATGCCGATGCAGCCCATTCACTTCTGTGAGGTTTTTGACGCATGGGGCATCGATTTCTTGGGTCCATTCCCTAAGAGTCAGGGATTTGAGTACATTCTGTTGGTCGTGGATTATGTTAGTCGTTGGGTTGAGGCTATCCCCGCCCGAGCCGCTGATGCGAGGACATTATGCAGATTTTTGAGGAAGCACATCATCACGCGGTTCGGGGTTCCACGAGTTCTGATTTCTGATGGGGGGTCTCATTTCATCAACGACCAGGTGAAGGCCCTTGCTAGCGAGTTCGGTATGGACCATCGTGTTGCTACACCTTACCATCCACAGATGAATGGTCTAGCCGAGGTGTCGAATAGGGAGATCAAGACTATATTGCAGAAAGTCGTCCGCCCTGACCGAAAGGATAGGTCACAGCTTTTGGACTCGGTCTTGTGGGCATATAGGACGTCTTTCAAGACACCATTGGGCACATCTCCCTTTCGCCTCGTATATGGCAAGCCGTTCCATTTGCCAGTTGAGTTGAAGCATAGGTCACTATGGGCAGTTACAGATATTCTTATGGATCCAGATGGTGTAGGAGACCAGAGGAGGGCAGAGTTAGCAGCCCTGGAGGAGTTGAGAGATACAGCTTTCTCAAACAGCCTACATTATAAGGAGAGAGTGAAGGAGTGGCATGATTCTCACATCAGCCACAAGCATTTTGAGATTGGACAGAGAGTATGGCTGTTTGATGCGAGGCTTCGTTTATTTCCAGGAAAGCTACAGAGCAAATGGAAGGGACCCTACTTGGTCAGAAAGGTACACGACAACGATAGCATCGATATATCCGAGTTGTCTTCTGAGAGTACCTTTCGAGTGAACGGCCAACGGCTCAAGCCATTTCTAGATCATGAGCCGCGGGTCGTTGATCTTGCCCCTATTCATTTTGCGTGAGATGTGGTCTTTAACTCACATCTAATGCATCTCACGCCTGAGTTTCACTGATCTTCCGCCTTGTATAGATCCAGATGTCTATATCACTAAATTCTTTAGTCCCACATCCCTTTCTTCATCTTGTGATTAGGCTATACTTAGGGTGCACTTTACCCTAAGTATAGGGGGGGTGTGAGACCTTTCGGGCATTTCTTTTGTTCTACCCCTGTTTTGCTGCCTATACTTAGGGATATTTCACCCTAAGTATGGGGGGGTAGACCCTGTACATTCTCCGCTCGGTTTTCCCTTAGTATACAGCCTGTTATACATAGGATTACTTGATCCTAAGTATAGGGGGAAGACCCGAGACCCTCTTGACTTTTTATTTCATTCATTCGTCTTTGTATATAGCCTTCCTTTTCACTTCCCTATACCTAGCACGAGTTATGTCTTCTTCATCGCTCTTGACTCTGAGGACATCGCTCGAGCTAAGTATAGGGGGGAGTGTATATATTTCATATATACTTTAGCCATAACTCGTACTTTGTGTGAGTGTGTTAATAAATAAAATGGCTAAAAATCACAAAAATTAAAAATTTTTCATGTACATAAACTTCTTTTATTTGCACATAAATAGCTATTGTACAAATTATTTTTGTAAAAATGATTTCAAAAATCTTTTGTGTAAAGCTCGTGTAAATATTTTCTTATCAAAATTATGTATATAGTACAAAATTTTTCCCAAAATGTTTTGAAAATCAAAAGTTTGCAAAAATCTTGTGTAAATGTGTGTAAATATCTTTTTGCAAAACTTGCAATTCATGCATCATTCATACATGATTTCAAAACATTTTTCAAAAATTTTGCATGTTTGTAAAATTTGTGTAAATAGCATCTTTTTTTACATATGTATATAGTTTTTCTGGATGATAGTTGACATTTAAACTAGCCTGGAATCAAATTGAGAAATGGAGCTTGATTAAGATCTTAATCCACCTAACTTCTAAGAGGAACCTTATAGGGCTTAGGTTTAAGGCTTTTCAGGTCCATGGTGACTTAATTCTTTGAGTCCACTAGGCTATGATCACATGTCATCTCAATGAGCCTAAGTAGAGCACTTAACAACAACACATGACTCATATAGATTATGGCTTTACATGGACACCAGTACTATGCACCGAGCTCTCTACGGATGAGGTGGTGAGGAGGCAGTCTTCCTTGACTTGGGGTAGCATATGAGGGTAGTACTTCTAGGCGGAACCTCTCTTCTTCTTTTAGTGAAGGAAGTGCGTCTCAACTTGGTCTGGTTGCCATGAGGTCTAACGACGGGAGTTGTGGGTTGCAATAAAGCTTCAAAGGAGGGATAGTCTACTGGCTCAAGAGGAAAAACTCCTTGTATATATGATGCACATGTATATGTTGTATAGATGCACTTGAAAAAAAAATGCAAAAAGAAAATAACTCCAAAAAAGTGGTGGGTCTGATAGAAAATGATAATCCCACCGGAGTATGTATATAGAGTGCAATAAGCAAAGCTTGGTTTCATGATCCACCTGATGTAGCTTGCAGCAGGGAGACTTGGCTACACTGGTCAAGCTCCCAAGGGTACTTGGCTACACTGGCCTTGACCCATTCTCTTCTTCCTCCTCTTCTTGAGCTGGTTGAACTTGAACTTAGAAGGGAATACCCCGCTCCTTGAGGAAAGAGTGGCCAGATTGAGGTCATAGAGTTACCTTGTTGGGGAGTGTTGTCAAGTTGCCATTTCTGAGGTGGAGAGCTTAGACCTCACATTCACAGGACAAGAAAAGATTCATGGTCTTCAGGGTTTGTGATTGACGACTTGTTCTGATCTGGAGCATTGAGGAGTCTTGGTTATAGATTGGTGGAACTTAGAGGCTGTTGAGTTTTAGACTTAAGTCCATGAGGTCTTTTTCTTTATTTCTTTTTCACTTCTTTTTCAAATAAGTGTTTGCTAAGGGACTAGCAAAGTTAAGTATAGGGGGGTGATGAATACTCATTCATCACTCTTTATTCTTATATTTTAGCTACAAAAACCTTTGCAAATGCATGTAGATATGTGTAAATAGAAATAATTACCAAAAGCATGCATTGTGTAAAATTCTATAATTAGCATGTTTTTGTGCAAAAATAAAAGAACAAAGATTAAAAAGAAAAAGAGGGAAATATTTAGAATAAATATTGAGCAACCTAACCCAAGGGAGGGCTCAGCATGGGCCTGACCGCATAAAAGCCAAAGTAGAGGGAGATAGGGGCTCATGTGTGTAAATACTTATGTAAATAAATAAAAGTATTTTCCTCACAAAAATAGATTCAAATAGGCTTGTAAATATTTGTATATATTTATAAATATATAAAAAAATATATAAAAATTAAAAAGAAAACAAAAATATCATTCATGTGCATGATCACCTTGTATATAGACCACCTTTATATTTATTTAGCCTTATAAATAAATAAAATTAATTTCTAAAATTTTTGTAAATATTCTATATTATATAGTGTAATTAAATAAAAAATAAACAATTAAAACAAAAACCAAATAAAAATAACAAAATTAAAAACACAAAAATATATTTATTTCACATATGTATATAAATAATAAAAATGAAATAAAAATGTCTTTTAATTCCTTATTTTATAATATAAATAAATAAAATATAAAATGGGACTAAAATTGTATAAAAAAACAATTAAAAATAAAAAAATTAAAAACCTATATAGTGTATATATACCTATATATAACCCTAAAATGTATATACCTTATTTTTATTTCGAAAATTAATTAAAAATCACTAAAAAATAGAAAAAAATAAAATAAAAATATTCCATGTTTCGACTTTCCTTTAATTCGGCCATTTTCTAGGATTAATTTCACTTGCAAATATTATCCACGTGGCCGATCCCTATTGGTCCTGGGATTGTTGACCGCCCGGTCAACTACCCCCCCCCCCAGGACCACTTCCCACGGATTTAGGCGCCCGACCCGATTTCCCCAATTTTTAGCGCCTAAACCCGATTGATTCCCACCTAAACCCGGGTCAAATCCGCCCATGACATATCCGAGACCCTCGCCGGAGCTCCTGCCTCGGGATCCGCGCGCTCGATCGCCCTACCCGCGCCTGTCTTCCCGGACCCTCCACCCTATATATTTTCAGCTCCGCCACCTCAAAGCTCATCTTTGGCCATTCGATTCCACCCCTGTGAGCTCCAGCGTGTGCGTGAGAGTGACAGCTCGTGTCCTGTGCTATTGAAGCGAGGAGAGGGAGCGAGACCACTGATCCGGCGAAGCTTCGCCGCCTTGCTCCGCCACCAGCAAGAGCCCGAGCCTCGGAGGGAGACGCTCCTCGAGGCGACGACCCAGAGCTGCACAAGCTCATCCCCAGTCTCGTCAGCCACCCAGGTAGTCCCTTAGGCTTCTCTTTTCCTTTGATTTTCCATTTCCCCCAAATCGCTGATCCGCCGTCCCTCGCCGATTCTGATCGATTCCGACCACCATCCGACCATTGGGCTTCACCATAGCCATCGCCTCCTTCCCGCGCACCTTCTCCATCCCTCCATCCAACCCAGCTCGCACAGGAGATGGGATTCGAGCTCCACCTTCCCCCCTTCGCCGGAGCTCGCCCACTTCGACCCTCCTTTCACCGTCACCCCGCCTAACTGGGTCGAGGTAGTTTGCCCTCGACCCGCGAGTCTCCTGGTTGTCATTGCAGGTACATACAAGCCCATCTGAGGGCTTGGATCATCAGGTCCAGGAGCTTCCTTTCCGTCGACCTCGCCGGAGCTCCTCAGAGCTCGGCAGGGTCATCGGAGATCACCAGCAGCTGCTGAAAGACATCGCGGAGCTTCTCCGATCTTCAGGCGCAACAGAGGAGGTCAGGAGTGCACGCCTTGGGCCGGCGAACTTCGCCGACAAACTGTTCTTCCTCGACCCTCGTTCACCGTCCGATCAGACCTCCAGCTCCAGTTTGCATCTGGGCCGTCCGTTCAGGAGCAGCAGCCACCGTTTGATCTGAGGAGGATAGATCTGGACCGTCCGATGCTCGAGGGTTAGCCACAGAGAGCCACCACCGTCCGATGCACCACATGGCTTAGCCCCAGCCGTCGGATCACAGCGAGGACCCTAGCCTTGGAGCGTCCGCCGATCTCCACCGTCGATCACTCCACGTGGCGTCCATCCTGCGGCCCGCATTAATAAAGGGTAAACTACCCTTAGGCCCTTCTGTTTATCTCATTTTGCATTTAGTCCTGTAATTACGTAATATAGTTGTTTAGTTTTTGGGATATTTGCATAGAGGACCTCGTGTTTATTTTTAATTGTTGATATGCCCCTGTGTATGGTCTGACACGTGCTTCGTCACGTGATTGTCTGGGCTTTTTACATTATCTACCCTGTAGTTCTGAATGTTAATGAATGAATGAAAGTTTTGTTTATTTGCATTTATACCCCTGTGTGTGAAACATTTGAGCATGTGCGTTTATTTTTGGGTATTTTGCAGATAAGCCCCTAGGCTTTTGGTACCTGTTACCAAATAGCCCTCGGGACTTATTTTCATTACATTTAGGTCCCTGAGTGCCCCAGACACGCGCGACGCACGTGTTTTGCTGGGTTAATTGCACCAGACCCCCCAGACTTCTGGGTATTTGCACATAGGTCCTTGTGCACAATGCCCCCTCTTTATTTTTGAATAAAATAGCAAATTACCTCCAAATCCAACGAAAATTGGACACATGGCTCCTGCCATAGTGTAAAATTTTCAAGGATTTGTGGAGACATTTCTGAGTTGATTTGATATTTTTAAAAAATCAAAAACCTCCATTTTCATTACTATCTATGTTTAAAAATCACAAAAAAATATTAAATCATATCTAAAAATTCCAAAAAAAATGTCTACTGTTTGTTTTGTCTAGCTTGATTTTCTAGCCAATTTTGGCTTTTTTTCATTACTGAAAACCCCTAAAAATTGAAAAAAACACTAAAAATATTATAAAAATTCTAGTAAATAGATTAAAAATCCAAAAATAATAATATAGGTGCCTAAATTTTCCTTGTTTTATTCTCTCTACAGGAAAATTACCTCCCAGCTAATTTGGGGCTTCTAGATATTTTATCTAGGTACTTTTAGCTCGGCTGGACCGTACCAACATTTTCAGTCACTGTTTGATTTTTAGAAAATTAAATAAACCTTAGAAAAATCCCAAAAATTCACCAAAAACATTAAAAATTATAAAATACATAAAAATATTTTTGTTTGAATTTTTGGTTGATTTTTAGTGTATTTCATAATTTGTTGAAGAGTGTAGTTCCTTTGCTTTTATTATTTTCTTAACTCATTAAAAATTCAAAATAAATTATAAAATATTTAAAAACCACCAAAAATATTTTCTTCTTTTATTTTATTTCCTTTATGACTACTTCGTAGGCCGCAAGGCCAATCCGTGCTCCTTGTGTTCGACCCTGGTCGCTATACCAGGTTAAACTAATAGCAAGACCACTATCGTATTTTGATTTATTTTTATCTCTCTTGGTGGTCTATTTTTCTTGATTGACACGATCGAGTGACCGAGGTCGCGACGACCATCGTAGAGATACCTGATTACCTTAGTCGCTCGGTTCTTCGTGTCATCATTCACCTACACAATACAGTGAAGACCTAGATGGTGGTCTTTTATCTTTTCCATTTTAGAGTTAGGTGAGCATCAAAAAGTTGTACAAACACAAAGAAAGGCCTGGGATTGGGGCACTAATCCTTAGTGTGTACACTAGAGTAAAATGCACATACAAGGAGGGGGTTGCTCTCCCCAAGACAATGAATCCATTACGTTTATTTTAAGAGTCCAATAGAGTTAGCAGTACTAATTTTGTTCTGGTTATCATTTTTTTTAGTATTTTTCAATGCATGAGCCTAACAAGTTCCTAATTTCATTATCATTCGAAGTGATTAAAATCAGAGGGAGAAGGATGGAGAAGTCATGCAAGTCAGCAATCGATGATGCATGCAATGTTAGAAGACTTACAATGCTTCCCAGCTCTCTCCATGCGGGATGTATAACAGAATTAAAAACTACACTATATGTAATGCAAGCCAATGAAATCGCCCTAGTTCAGAATATAATTTAAGCTTGAAGCACCAGATGCTAATTATTTAGAAGATATACCAAGGTTCGGTCTTCGATGCCACTCGGTGCCTGCCACAACGGGTTCTACATGCACTATATATGATCTCTCTCGACATGCGGTCTCAAATCCAAATAATTAACAATTATGATTTGACTAAGTCTAAAAGCGAAGCTATAGGTACATGCAAATATCATAGGGCTTTGGAACTTAATCTATCGAGAAAGCAACTTCTAAACTAAATCTCATTCACATAAAATAAATAAAAATAAAATCGAAAAACAAATAAAAATAAAGCCATGAAAACATGAAAAAAACCCCGATGAGGCCCCTAAGGGAACAATCCCTTGGGAGTGGACCTTGTGAAGCAGAAGTATCTATGAGAGTCCAAAATATTACATACTAAGTATTTCTCTCTCTCACTTTACAAAATAAAATAAAATGTGAGAAAATTGTCTTGAAAAATTCCTTCATGTCCTCCTTTGTAGCTCTCTCCTACCGGTTAAGTCAGAAAGCTAACTCCACCTTGATTGGGTGTGCAGGTCCTCCTAAGAAGTCCTCCCTCGCGTAGCGGTCCCTCACAACAAAGTTAAACATGGAGTGCCCCACAATTCACAATTAGTATCAAACAAAGTAAGAAATAAATAAATGACAAAAAGGAGTAAATGCCAGAAATAGACAAGAGAACATGAATAAATAAATAATACCAAATCTATGCGGTGTTTGTCCTCGACAAGGATGCCATTTGATAATCAAAATCTTAGGAGGTCGTATGGTTTCACAAGGCGAAACCACAGTCGATGTGTTGACTGCTCTCGAAACTTATTTAATCAAACATTTAACCCGCAATAAGAATCAAGCAATAAATAGAAAAAATGTGGAGTTAAAATTTATTATAACTCTACAACAAATGTGTATAGGTGGAAGCACGTGTAGAGGATGAACTTAGGGAGTAAACGGTTATTTTTACGAGATGATGCACAATAATTTGTTCTTTTCTCTTATCTAATTTTTATTTTTTATGGGTATTTTTATTTTACTTTTTTTCTATTTTTTATATTTTTATATTTTGTTTTTAATTTTTTATTTTTATATTACCTTTTTTAAATTTTTTATTTTATATCTCCTTTTTCTATTAAATAGATTATATAAGAGATAATACATATATACAAATATAACTAAAAACAAAAATTGTAGAATTAATTTTTTTACATTTTAAATAAATTTTTGCTATTTTTTTATTTTTTATGATTTTTGCAAATTTTTATATATTTTTTAAATAAAAATACCTTAAATATGGATAAAATAATATGTTTGTATTAAAATGGAAATAAAAAATAGAAATTGAACCCAAAATTTTCCAAACATTTTTTAATATATAGATAATAATATAAAGAAAAATATAAAATTAAGGAATATATTTTCAGAGTTTTTAGGAATTTTTTATATTTTTATCATGGTTTTTGGAGTTTTCGATTTTTAGGAGTTTTGTTTTCCTATTTTTATTGATTTTTGGTCTGAATGTTAAGAATACATAAGTAAGAAAAATATTTTTTTTGAGATTTTTCAGAATATTTTTATATTTTATATTGTAGTTGGGGACCTTTTACGCTCTAAATGATTTCGAATAAATACCTAGAAGGCTCAAAATTGCAAAAAAAAAAAAATCATGGCATGAAACTACAAGCAATCGGGAACTTACATCTATTTTTTCTTAATTTTTAGAGAGAGGGTGTTATTTTCAATAAATGAAATCCAAACACCAAAATTCAATGACTAGCAAGGGCATAACTGCAAACAAAATAATATCCTAGGGATCCAGTGCAATTTTCCCAAAAATATACTACGCAGATAAAAATTATTCGACTAAAAATAAGTAGAAAAAATCGTAAGGGGTTCCTTAGAAATTACCCAGCTCATGTGGGACTGCACGTGAGCTACGTTGGACATGGACAAAAAGCAAATATAATGAATTACATGGGACTATATGCAAAATGTCTATTTTATTTAAGCTTTACATTTTATTTATAGGGTTAATTTGTAAATACACAAAAAGGCAGGGGTCGATCTGAAATTTATCCCTTCACGTTCGCCATCGGACGAA